>PNEQ01006172.1:90102-102239 GCA_003012365.1 Medauroidea extradentata
TATATATATATATATATATATATATATATATATATATATATATATATATATATATATATATATATATATATATATACACATATACATATATATACATAGACAAGCAGTAGGGAAACGTGAAAGTATTCTACTATAGTAAAAGTGTTAACCAATGAATAAACACAACTGTGAATTATCTGTGTTACTATCAGACTTTAGACTTGCAGGTGCAGCTACACTCTGTAGGCATTAGCGTGCCAGAGGCGAGGAACGAACTGTCCTTTCTCACGACCATGGTAAAAGGGAAAATACTTTTATTTTTTAATTCATTCGGGAATATTAAAGCCACGTACCCATAAGTTATAGCTATATCTAATACAGGTTTGTTTGGATTCCAAGCTCTCTTCGCAAACTAATCACCCGTAAAATAGCAATACGTCTTACATAACCAACGAACGAAAATACTCACGAATATATTTTTCCGTCCTGCACGCGATAGCCCCACGTATTATTCCTTGCTTACTTCTAGCTTATTGCGGTATTGTAAGACGTGCCGCAACAGCCGCCGTCCAATTACAAAAGTGACAGGCGTTCAACTTGATCTGGAATAAAACCGAGAAACGTACGGGCATTAAGATATTGTTCTAAGAACAACACGAATTTCGCTAAACGATTTACGCGCAAGCTATGTTCACTAACTTGAGGGTATTTTGGCATTTCGTCTTTGATTACTGGCACGTGTTTTTGTAGGGGAATTTTCGTCATTTCACTTAGCTAAGGTTAATTCTACTACTGGTCAAGAAGGGGAACCAATTTATTATGGACGAGTTTGGGAAGGGAACAATTCTGCCGCCAGTTGCGCTCAAGTGGACTACGAACTTTGCCGAAGTCAGTACCGAGGATTCACGAACTATGACTTCAACAAATTATTGTGTTACGACAAACGAAAAACAGTCTCACGAACAGAAATGAGAGAAAAGTACAGATGGAGCATTAGCAGCCTATGCTGAGGCCAAACTGACTTTGTTTATTCAGGTTGCAATATGGCGGAGTGCAATCAACTGTTCCAGTAGATGTATTCAGAAACGAGGTTATGGTTGGCCTACCCACAGTCGCATTATACACGTTGCTATGGTAATAAACTTTTCAGTTACCAAAATGGCGAATGGGCTACCCCCTTCCGTCTCAAGGCCTCTTAACCCTCGGCCAACAATATGCGTTATGCTCCATCTGTGTGTTTCTCTAATCTCTGCTCACGAAATCCTCGCTACTGACTTCGGCAAAGTTCGTAGACCTCTTACTGATAGCAGTGCAACTAGCAGCAGAATTTTTCTCTTGCCAATCTGATAACACCGAGTTTCCTAACCGATAGTAAAATTAACTTTAACGTAGAGAATCATAAATAGGTTACTGTGATACAAAAGCTCTGTAATTCGCATGCATATCCGCCATGACTAGGAACATATTGTTGGAAAAGTTAACTGTTGGCTTGACTTTAATATAACATATGTACATCTGGCGTTCCTCTGTAGTTAATGCCGTGTCTCCATCTGGATAAGCCGTTAAGAACTATGTTGCACCGCTACTGAATAATTGTGTGTCATCTTTAAATAACTACATAACATCCTCCAATCATACAAACCGCAGGCCGATACACATGTTTTGTAAAATACGGCGGCAGGAAAGATTCTGGCTATTTTCCATCATCTCTACCCATGACTTGAGACCTGCAAATATCGCGTTATTATTTGTCGAAAGGCTAGAAATCACTGGCCCATACTTAGAGCCAGTGATTTTCGCTGAAAACACTGATAAAAAGTTTATTGGTCGCCACCAAAATAATTATGTCAATATGAACCTTTCAAAAATTTTTTTTTGGTGACCGCAAAAGATTTATGCTTCAACCAATGAAGTTTTGTAGTGACTACAAAAATTGTTGTCACCACTACAATTAATTTTGGCGGGGTCCATGCTGACAAAACATTTTGTGGCCACCACAAAACCGTTCTTTTCTGTGAAACACCATTTGGTTTCAATACCTTGCGTGCAAATCAGCAGCTCTGCTTCAAAGTTACTGGCAGAGTGTATTTGGACAACGACGTCACTCATTTGACTGTGCCAATGAGAATAAGGTTACCTGCGACACCACACGTCTGCTATTTGCGGATAGAACCCAAGACGCGGAGAGTTAAAACAGCCAATCACTAACCACAGAGCAGAGCTACAGATGTGCACGTGAGGCATTGAAACAAAGTGGTGCAGAATTCTTCTCACCAAAAATCACTGGCTCCAATACTTGCCCGAACACACTGCGTGACGTCATTGGCTCCGAGCATTCGTACTTTTGTGTACCGCATTACAGGATTGCGGGCATTTTTAATTTGGTTGAAAAAATCCTTCAGGTGTCACATAAACCACCTGCCATAAGCAGAAGTCAGATGAGCACACAGTATATTGCAATCTATTCTACTATAAGATAAAAACGCGAAAAATTCAGGTCCTAGCCCATGATACGTAAAAGCTATAACCATCTGATCAATGAAGTGACGTCAAAGAAAGTGTTTTTATGTAGAACCAGCCATGACTTTTTTTTTTTCCTTCTCGTAGTTCAGATGTCCCAGGTTATGGTTCCTGACAATACTGTCTCCAGAAGTGTTCTCTCTGCCGTGTTGAACGACTGGCGGCCGTGTCGAACAACGCGATGTTGAAGGCCAGAGGTGCGTGCCAGGTGTTGGCACAGACTGGGCAGGATCGGCGCTCACGTAGTGCTTACACAACGCCTGCGTGCCAAATACCAGGCGTGCCAACTCTTACACCGACCTACAGCATTCCCCGCTACATCTAACACCTCTTCCGCACCAGGGTTGAGAGAAAAAATACAAATGTAGCAATATCAGCCTGTACTGAGGTCAAGCTGCGTTTCTTTATTCACGTAACAAAATGGTGGAGTTGCTTATTCACGCAACAATATGGCGGAGTGCAATCAGCTGTTCCTGTAGGTATATTGAGAAATGAGGTTATGTTTGCCAACCCACAGTCGCATTAAGGCCCTGTGGCACAGCCAGATTTTTGTCTCCGACTATATTTTACAGTAAAGTTGGAGGACGAATAATTGACGAAATGTAGTCATCAAATTTTTTCGTCAAATAAATTTGGCCGGTTACTATCAAATATGTTTGAAGACATGTCGCTCTGTCAAATTACCTATATGTTTGGTTATGTTTTAGAATAGGCGAAAATGTTTAGTAGCCTACACATAATTTCATTTTAATAGCATTCAGCATGTAAATTATGAAAAATAAATTTATTAGCAGGAAAACTTCACGAAAGAAAAAGTGTAATTTTTCTACAATATTTCGAATCATAATATTGTCTATTTTTATTTGTAAATTTATATATTTTAATCACAAATGCACAAACATAGTAGGCCTTCATTTCAAATAGTAGTATGACATTTTCTAAGCAAACAGCGCTACTTCGTCGATTAATTAAAATTACTTATTAGATTGCTTTATATTTATCTAAAACTACAGTAATATTTTCGATCCAACTCTAGATAGTGCACAACAGAAGGTTATGATATTTCAGTTTACAAAGGCGTGATTGTGATTGGCTGAGACATCCACCATCCCAAAAATTTTTTAACCCGTCCAATTCGCAAATATTGGATGAAGAAAGTAATCAAACTTCCTCCAACAAATATGGCCGCAGTAGTGAGATGTTTGTGACGTCACTACCATCCAACGTTATTTGACCAACTTTATTTGAAGCGATTTGAAAGAAAAATCTGACAGTGTGACAAGGCATTTATACAGTTGCTAGCAAGTTTATTTTTCCTCTCTCTCTCTCTCTCTCTCTCTCTCTCTCTCTCTCTCTCTCTCTCTCTACTATTAAGGCAGATGTCCTTTCCGCCTTAAAGTCTAAAGAGGGCATGACACATAATTCAGCGCTAAAATTGTAGGTTAATCGAATCCAATTCGCAAAAAGCAATAACCAGGAACCTGAGACAATAAGTTTTTACCAACTTTGTGACCAAAAATTTTTCTCAAGAAATGTATTTCAGAAGAAAAATCGCTGCCACCGAAATTTCGTACACTTATTGCAGCGCAGCATATTATGCTCTACAAATGCATAATTCTGAGTAAATGTTTGCTCATAAAGATGGCTAATATTTTCATCTGGGGTTGTTGTTTTGTAGTTTTTCAATATTGGCTTTCAAAACCATTCATTGCTTATTTATTAACCACATACGCTTAAAACCCTCGCTGTAGAACACGATTCATACTTCATCTCTGACTTTCTCTCATCTTTGATTCGCACAGGCGCCTACGGATTATAATACAGGCGTCGGCTACATGTCCGCATATTGAGACCTAGTACTTAGAGGTAGGGAAAATTTCGCGAATTCAATTACATGTAGGCATGCATACTCAAGCGACGTATATTCGTTCGTTGTCTGCTGTTCCACTGAGTAGCAACTAGTTGACTAATAGTCGGGACTTTAGTATGCATAGTATAATGGATTCTAGCCTGCAGGTCATTGAATTCGCGAAATTTTCCAGTCCCTACTTATAGGCAGTTAACAAAGTACACCCACTTACTCTTCCTCCACTTCTTTAAGTGATATGACATTTATTTTTCTTTATTTATGTAACGTACTTTAAGATGAATCGCTGCTACGACCTGATATTTTTAATCAGTTTTTTCACGTGTATGTGTACTTCCAAAAGTAAATACTCTAGAAAACAATTTTACCAGAAAATACAAAAAAAAACTATTATCTATAAACGCAACGCTTGACTTGAGTCCTATCATGTCAGTAATGAGTTGGTGGAGAGGAGGATCGTGAAATTGTTAAAAATTTTACTTTTGGGGCATCGGCGTTCAATAACCTTAAGGTAAAGGATATGTGCACATCCTGGCATTTGAAGTTCAATCCTTTGGCTTATGACACGTGCAATAAAAATCATTACACTGTTGCAGATATAATTTGCGTGTTGTTGGAGAACGACGAGCGCGGACGGGACCTGGAAGAGCGCACGTTGTAAGATCGATTCTTGTTTCACTCACCAATTGCCCATCGAAGGGTGGAGCTGTTTTGCGCGTTGGAGATTCGGCAGCATTGCTGTCGAGTGGTCGAGGGGGCAGGGGTCGGGGGCGGCAAATACATTGGGGCTCGGGACCAATAGAAACCCGGCGCTGGTCGGATTTACTATTAGAAAAAAAAACCGTTTATCGAATAATAACAATATTTAACGCATTAATCCTTACTGATGTTGTATTCATGTGGTTGATTTGGAAACATAGGCCTACAATCTGCAGCTTGGAAAAAAAAAAAAAAAAAAAAAAAAGAGGACTTGGTATGGTAAGGCCAGGGATCCTGTAGACTTACTTACATAGGAGCCCCGAAATGCTGTCGAGATATCCTTATTCAAAGCCGAAGGGACAATAAGGACAACAATGATGCACGTTTGTATCCACTGCTAAGGAGGATTTAAAAAAAGGAGGGGAAGGGGACGATGAAATCAGAGTAACGTGTGAAACGAATCAAAAACCGTGATATGACGGCAAGAGGTGTTGAAAAGAAAATCATCGCGATTGCGATTGTTTACCGTTGACGATGAGATAGCCTACTCGAATAGTCGGCGTCCACAGTCGGCATTGTGTCCAGCCCGTGCATCTAAGTCTCCAGGACCTACTGCCGTTGCCCGTGTAACGAGCATTAACGCCATTAGGGTTTCCAGTGTATTCATAATATATATTTTTATTTGCTCTTTTGTCGCACATACGTAGTGATGCGGTAGGGCGGAAGTTGAAAGCGTACTACATACATCAAAGTTTCGATACACTCTTTAAGTGGCACATATTATATTGATCAGAGATATAATCAGGATTTTTGGGGGGAGGGGGGTTTTAACCCACCTCCCCCAAATTAGGCACAACAACTATTTTAAAAAATTTATATTTTGACCAGTCTATTATTCAATGTTTTGTTACGAAAAACTGTTAAAATAGCATCATTTTGCACCTTGAAATCCAGAATTTTCCGGGAGAGAACCCCTGGACTCCCCGCTTAAAAGGGATGGTCGGTGTTCATAATATTATTCTCAGGTTAAACCCCCCTCTTCCGCAAATCCTGGTTACACCACTGATACTGATGTTCTGCGTGTAACCATGTTGCTTCAGGGCGGATCCCAACATTCAGAGGGGAAATCTTGTATGTAGCATTATCCAACCCAGATGCGAATGAAATTTCATCTTGCACAAGCTAGCGCGTTATAACATGCAATGCTGTAATCGACTTCGGATATGTTACAGGAGATCAAAATAATTTAAATAAAATAACGACAGTACTTCTCCGTAACTGAGTACAATAAAACAGCAAATAAACCTAATGTAAAAATGTTTAAACTAAAAAATAAACAAAAAAATGTGAAAGCTCATTTGTTTCCATAATAAACTATCTGAACTAAAGAGAAAAATGTAATTAATTTTCGTAAGTTTCCCATTTGAGTTTCACACGTCTGTAATCACATCAAAACTGTTTATTACGGTCGACGGCTTGAGTCTTATAAATACCCATTAAAAAAATTATTGTATTAAAAAATTTGTTAATTTTATGTTACTCATTGCACTTTTTTTTTCAGCACAAAAATATTTGTATTACAGGTTTATATATACTTCAAGCCATGTAGTTTTGGTGTTATTGATTAATTTCATTGTCTTTATTGGTTTTCAAATTTTGTATGAAGTAAAAATATGCAAATTTTGACTTTGAAATGTCATTGTGGGAAAACTGGCTCAGTTAATTTTTTTTCGTAAGAGGGTAATGTACTCTCAGGTAATGTCTACAATAGTCTACTAACTCTATTTCATACAAATATTAAATTATGATTTTTCCCCACTTGAACGCCCTTACAGAACTGGCGACTTACACACGGCCGACGGTTCTTTCGGCAGTACGAGTGTTGTGTTCGGGGCGAGTCCTTGAGTGAGAAGAGAGAGAGCGAGAGAGGGGGGCAAGAACCTGTTTATTACGACGCTCACTCTCACACCAGACTGAGAGGTCAAAAGCACGCTACAGGAATGCAACAACTCCCAGCGGACATCGTAGTCCGAAAACCAACGACTGCGTTCGCCATCAAAACCCCCCTCTGTCTCAAACACCAGCGCAACGAATACAGTAAAAACACTTTCTTTATAACAACGAAATAAATGCCTTTAAGGATGTTTGTATTTTGGTAAGTAAATCTTCCTTCACAGCAAATAAAAGCATAGAAACCTATCTGGTGCTGCAATATATATATAATATATCAGAATATTTTTTGGGAATAATTTTACTTCCTTGTAACGAATAAAACACTTTTATTAACATAAAGTTTGTCTTAATACGTCATTAACTTCCTATCTGATGCCAGTGCTCCAGAAATGAGAAAGGACTATGTAATAATGTATAAAATATGTACGGATTGTTGAGCCTAGATTTTTAATAGTAAGTAAGAACGATTATTTAACGAAAATTGTGAAAATTCACTGCTCTGGCGCTTCATCTCCCTTAAAATATACAAGCATCAATGTATGCGCCCCCACCCCTTTTTTTTTCGTCAGCAGAGACAACTAGATATTTTGTCCACCCTTCAATATAGATAGTTGGTCCATCCCCCCCCCCCCTCAATAGCATGATTTATGTCAGTTTCCCCCAAAACTCTTAAAATTACCAACTGCCAAGTGGACATTTTGTAACCCCTATTCCTTCATTTATGTGTGCCATGTCGTCAATTTACACACTCTCCTGCGGTCGAAAACAATGTCAATATTTTGACCACATCGTTCTAAAATTTGGCTGTGTTTGTTTCAGTACGTTAGGTGAACACATCCACCTCAGCCTCGTGATAAGTGATTGAGATGTGTTAACTTTCCTGTGTCTTAAGCCGTGCCCGAAACAAAGCTTTTACATATGTAGGGTTTGGGAATTTAGAGTGGATAGATTCGAACGTTATAAAACAGCGCTGCGTGCGGCAAAGTTGGGAACTATATACTTGTAGGTATTTCGATGTTGTTTTTTTTTTTTATTTATTTTCACTGTTGAATAAACTGTCTATTCGTTACTCTACATAAACTATTTAGCTTCTTTTTTTTCGCATTCTAAATTACGAATTCTACGATAATATATACTTTCTTTTAGGGTTAATGTGTTTACGAAATACGAAATTTATTTTTAAATTCAAAAATTATTTGCTACATACAAAATAACAGCATGGGCTTTTAATTTACATTATTACTGTTTTTAATGAATATTTATATGTTTTTCAGCCGAAAAGCGGAGTATAAAACGTAAGTAAACAGCAGCCGACGAATTTACGGAGCTATTTGGGAATTTACCGCGCTACTTCACCTCAGTAAATTTTACACCCTAAATCCCCAATTATTTGCTGCACTATCCTGGTCACGTGGTCGGTTTAGTAACCTAAATAGTAGTTTCGAACACGGCGTTAGGGTTCTATCTGCAAATCACAGATGTGTAGTGTCGCAGTTGCCCTCGTTGTAATTCGCACAGTCACATATGTGACTCCTCATTACAAACACACAACCAAGAACTATGAAGCAGAACTGCAGATGTACAACCACGGGAATGAAACAAACTGGTGCAAAAATCATTTCGCGGACACTTCCTGACCCTACCAATAAGTCTGAAGCCCGCTTGTTATTAGGAACCTGGAAAACTTTGGATTCGTTTTGGGCATAAACTGGAATTTAGTGTTGCCTTGCAATTCGCCCTTGACTAATTTGACACCTCCTGGGGGCCAGTGCTTAGGGCCATGGACACTTCGCGAAAATAATTTTCCCCAGTTTGTTTCAGTGCCTTACGTGCACACCTGCATTATGCTTCATGGTTATTGGCAGCGTGACTGTGTGAAGTGACGTCTGTTATTTGACTGCGCCAGCCACAGTAAGATAACTGCAACACAACACGTATGTTATTTGCAGGTAGAACCCAAAGACACGTGACAGTTAAAACATCCAATCACTGACTATGAATCATAATTGCAGATGTGCACGTAAGCATGGCCGTCTTTAGTAGAAGGCCGGAGTCTGGAATGTGGCAACGCTGCATCGCTCATTGGCTGCCCTAATCAGTGCAGAAGTGTACACGCCACTAAAGCTGCATATATACATAGGGACGCTTGTTTTTCGCGAAAAGGATTTTGCCTCACTTTGTTTCCGTGCCTTACGTGCACATCTGCAGTTCTAGTTCGTGGTCAGCGATTGGATATTTTAACTGTCACGAGCCTTGAGAATATACTGGCAAATCACAGACGTGTGGTGTTGCAGGAAAGTTTTTGTAATTGGCTCAGTCAAATGAGACATGTCTCTTCATACAGACACGCTGCCAATAACCATGAAGCAAAATTGTAGACGAGCACGTAAGACACTGAAACAAACTGGGGCAAAATTCTTTTCGCCAAAAAAACAGGGTACCTATCTATACACGTTGCAGAGACTAGGGTGGCCAAGAAGTGACAAGCAGCAGGCCCCCGATGTAGTGTTGCCACATTCAAGACTCCGTCCTACTAAAGACGACCACGACGTAAGGTACTGAAACAAACTTGGGGCAAAATTCTTTTCGCAAAAAATTCGTGGCCCTAGACGACAGCGAGCAGCCAATGAGCAGCTAGTTACTCGGGTAATCATGTATTCTTGTAGGCTACCCTCCCTCATCCCTCTCTCACCACCCACCCTCTCGGAGAAAAAAATGACTGAGGTCGTCAAGGTCAAGTATCAAAACAAGCACAAACACTCGACGGCGGAAGGTGTTTGCAGAGATGGAACCGCGCCTTGCTGAAGAGCCCATCGCAAAAAAAAAAAAAAAAAAAAAAAGTACGTCGTCGTGGCGGGTAATGCTGAAGAACCTTTCCAAGACTGCCCCACGCACGGCGGTGATGCGAACTCGCGTCCTCGAGATTGCTACGAGTGTACTCTCCAGCCCACGCCAGGCGCACTCGTCCCGCCCTCGAGAACAGGACGTAAGACAGGAAATGACTCATGTACCATGATTATGGCACAAAACACGTAGGTATACGGAAGATGAACTAATAAAAATGACATTACGTAGGCGATGTCGGAATTACATAGGCGACACGACTGACGCGATGGGACACTAAAATTTTTTCGTTACTGTGAAACATAGTTTGGCTACCGTGCAACAAATACTAATACACCTATGTATAATTTATAAATAGTTCGTTACTAGGGACCTGAAAAAGTCGCTTTATCATTTAGACACAAGCTAGAATTCAAACAACTGTACGTTCGCAATTGGCCCTATATTTATCTGACACCTTGTAGAGTGCGTCAAACCAACAATAAAGAAGCACATGAACGCAGGCCAACTCATGTGGAGTAGTTAAATCAACGAGCAACCAATGAGCAGATGTTGTCTGCTTCAGTAGACATATATTCTTGGAGGCTAGCCTACAGGTCAGTGAACTCACGAATTTTTCCTGTCTCTATTCGTTACCTATACATACTAACCTCTAGTAAGGCAGCCACAGATGTTTACAGTATTTAAAAAAATATCCGTTTGTTAAATACCCACTGCCATTCAGACATATGGAAATAACTGTGGGTTCGTGTCCTGTTTTGTAGTTGGTCCTTAACCTGTTTGACACGTCTAGTAGAGTTCTCAGCCACTAATATGTTAGCTTCTAAATACTGGCCCAATCACGCGGTAAAATTTTGTCAGCTAGCATCTAATAAACAGCTGTTGTCTACTTGAGTTCACATACATTCTTGGAGGATAACCTACAGGTCAGTGAATTAGATAACAGCTGTTCATTAGATGCTAGTTGACACAGTGATACCACGTGATTGGACCTGTATTTAGACGCTAATTTATTATTGGCTGAGAGCTCTACTGGATGTGTCAAACTGGCCAAGGACCAACTGCAAAAGATACACGAACTGAAAGTTATTTGGAATCCTGTTTGTTCCGAAACGAAAACGCGAATTTTTTCAGGTCTCTAAAACAATTACACGTTTGTATAAAAAGGTTATGATTTACTTATGTTAACCAGCAAAAAAACCTCTTTTTAAAATTATCACAATTTACTACCAACTCACCATTTTCACTAACATTTGGGCGCAAAATTGAATTCCCACTCGAATAACATCGATATAATTCATGTTCGGAACTTGCGTCGCGTCGCGTCCACCATTTTTAGCGCGCTGACGCCACAGAAATCTCGGTGCTGATTGGCGGAAATCTTTTGTTTTTAGTGTCGCAGCAATCGTGTCGCTTCTGTCGTGCCTATGTAATTCCGGCATAATGGCCAAGCTAACATAATCCAAGCGAATCTAACGTAAACTGCGTTTCACCATATCATTCAACAACTTAGCTTTTTTTTGTTATAACTGAGAAAATAATATTTTTTCTAATATAAATTTCCCGGCAGTAAATTATTCAAACATGATACATTTGCTACATGTACAAAAACGTTTACTCAGTTATTAAGGAAACTACTAAACCACGCACACTTGCAATCTCTGTTGTAAACTAATACTTGAGTTATCACCTTCGTCACATAAGATAAAAGTCTTAAGTCAACAGTTCAATTTTATGTTTCAAACTTACGCAAAAGTGCTAATTCTTAAATTCTTTAATGTTATACCTGCATAGACCTAAACACCTTAATGGTGTCTTATAATTTTTTTTTAGAATCATAAGCCACGAGTAATATGTTCGTTATTTAATTTTTAAAGTTTAAACTTTCACCAAGGTGTCAACCTATATAGTCTTAACATTAATTAACTATATATATATATATATATATATATATATATATATATATATAGGGGAGAGTCACATAAGAGTGCGCATCCCCTAAGAGTGCGCAGTGGCATTTTCTGGCTACGTATGAACTTAGTTGGTGCGTCTATGTGAGGCAAGCGTATGGTGGAAAACTAGAACTAATTCAAGAGTTTTTGTAGATTTGAGAGGTAAGTAATTGATTTTTATTACTTTGTTGTAATACCTGAAGGACATAACTTAAGCTTTGCTGTGTGCGTAAATGAAGGTGCATTTGCAGTATGTATGTTACATAATAGCCACGGGACAAAGCAATCGTGCCTATATAACAAGTTCAACTTTTGTGACATAT
>PNEQ01006173.1:0-39806 GCA_003012365.1 Medauroidea extradentata
CGTTTCTCATTTGACTGTACCAATCACAATAAGGTTACTGTAACACCACACGTCTGTGATTTGCGTGTAAAACCCCACGACACACGAATGTCAAAACATCCAATCTCTGACCGTGAAGCAAGTCTGCAGACGTGCACACAAGTCACTGACACAAAGTGAGGCAAATTTCTTTTCGCGAAAAGTTCATGTCTCTAGCGATGACCACATTATTTTATTTGCGGACAACATAGTTCAAAGTCTAACGCTTGTGTATATAGTTGTGTTTTTCGAATCCAGTTGCTAATTTTTCTGACGCGGCAGTCTGGAAAAGCTTTTTTGGCCATTTTGAAGAGTCCTAAAATTATGTTTCTGATAAACGCGCCGAATTTGTAAAACTATAGTGACATAATTTGAAGTGTGTGATCTTTTCGTAGATGTACAAATATAATGAGCGTTAAATAGTTTCGTCAAAAAAGGCATAGTCGCAACTCGGTGCAACGCGTTTGAAGCGCAAGTAGGGAGGCTCCAAACACTTGCTCGCTCATGAATGGCCTTATTTATCAGCTCTAATAGCAAGGCACTCAGCTTAGCTATGGATCCTTTAGAAAACTATTGTTTACCGTTAAAAGCACTAGTGAAGGCGGCTAGGAAGGTATTTTCACGGATGATGTACCGTAGCAAAATCTGTAGGCTACGGACATAACTTTCAACTACTGAAATCTCATGCGCACATAGGTAATTTTCCGCTCCGGTGTGAATCGTAACTGTGATAAACAGGTGCACACATATCATACGTTACACAATACAAGTAGCTTGCGTGAAGGTCATGTGCTGGAAAATCTATATGTGCATTTTCGCCCGCGGTGTTTTAAGAGTGAGCGATAGTCACCATCTTGAATTTTTGTATTTTGTGTCATAACTTTTCCTCTTAGTGAATTTTTGAAACATAAACCTAATTACGGAGTAGAATGCATATTGATAGATTTCTAGACACCATACATCTTTATTTTTCCGTTACTGTTATTTCAGATCGAATTACAGTATAGAGTGCAATAAGAATTTTCCAACTGCAATTCGATCTGTAGCATCAGTAATGGCAAACATATATCTAGGGTGTCTAAAATTCTATCAATATGTGTTCTATTCCGTAGTTAGGTTTAAGTTCCAATAATTTACCCAGAAGAAAAGTTTTGACACAAAATACAAAAATTCAAGATTCGTTCTTAAAAACGTTCACATAGTGCCTTACTATATTATTTTAACATATTATTGCTATTCTCTGAAAGTCCTATATCTTTTTAAAGTGTAAAAAACGTTGGATTACCTTAGGAAACAAGAATTTTCTTGGAAATGTATCAACAATATTAGGAGACATGCAAAATTCGCGTAATTATTTGGCGACAGACTGGACTTCGTTCCTCTGTATATACCTGAACTCAGGTTGTGATTTAATTTAACACGATATTTTATGTGTGTGTGACTGCTTTGCAGATGATTGGTCACTCTAAGATGGAACTTGTAATTATTGTATAAAAGCGCTCACCACGTCAGACTACGGAGTTGTGAGACTACGGGAGATCTCTAGCAAATGTACAAAACCTTGCAGTCTAGTCTGCTGACGAAAACAATAGGTAGAGTCCCGATATATTTCGCGGGTTCAACGACCTGCCGACTGGACTCCATAGTCATGTGTACACTATGTCTTCATCTACATGTATATTGTCTGTTGCTTCAGTGAGTGGTCAGTTATACATATGACAAGGTAGCTCGGGAGACAATGAGTGTTTTCATGCAGGTCTGCTATTGGTTCACAGTCCTCAAGGAAGAGTTTAAGTAACTGTAACCCAATCGTGAAAGTAATGAATTGATACAGGAGTTTCAAATCTAACGTTTTCTCACATGAACTCGCGAAATTTCCGGGTCCCTAACAATAGGAATATTTACAGGTCCCTAGCAATAGTTCTTTTAAAAACAAACAGAAAACTCAACATTACTGGACAGCTCTGTGATTGGTCAGATTACACGTCTTACCTATACCAGCGCTCAAGCAGCATAAATTGTCGCTGTTAACATTGATGTTTCTAACGTGTAGTAGAATTGACCTTAGTATCGTTAATGAAACATGAACAGTGCCAGGAGTTCTAGGTCGCCACTGTGCAATGCGAGTTATGTTGGTTTACTTGACCGCACGCGCAGGAAGACTAAACTCGTTGTGCGCATTGAGTTAACACTATTTGTGTTTTATTTCTGTCGCTTCGTACTCGTGACCGGTTAACAAGCTAGTCACGACCATCATTTTCAGGTGTGCGGTAATTCTCGTGTGTATACGAGAATGTCGGTCTGTGTACGATATTAAAACTGGTCGTCGGGTGCCCTAACGCGGAAACAATGGGAAGATGTGCTTGACGGCTCTTCCCCCGAGTACGCACGAAACCATTTAATTGGTTCTGTACTATGTATTGTCTAAGAGTAGAAAAACACCTGTTTTATCCTTTCCCCGCGTAGCTTGTTCCATGATAAACACCCCTCCCTCCTCGCCGAAGCACGCTTTATAATAATAACAATATAAGCCGAAGTATTTCCCGGGTGCATTGACTTACAGGCCAGCAGTCAAGAATATATGTTCACTGAAGCAGACAACAGCTGCTCCTTCCTTGATTGCTCTCTGATACAGAGATACTATCAAACCGAGAGAGATGGCGCAAAGGTAACCTGTTGGACTCGTGCCCCGGAGGACTTGGGTTGGATCTCCGGCTCTGGCCGTCCTAATTTCAGGTTTACATGGTTTCCCGAAATCACTCCAGGCTAATACTGGGATGCGGTTCCTTAAATTATGCCAAGGCCAACTCCTCTCTCAGCTCCTGTCATCGTACCAAGTTTTGTGTCACTGTCTCTAATGACCTCGCTGTTGACGAGACGCATAGCTAAGTTGCCGTTATAGGCCGTTCGGAAAAAAGTGAACACTAAATATTTAACCTTTGAAAAATACCACTAGCTGTTACTACATACAATTCAACATTGCCGATAGTCACCTTACTGCTTGTATGGTTGGCAACGAAGTAACACAACATAGTTTCGTGTTTATTCGTATTTAAATACAACAATACTGAAACAAAATCAACCGACAGCGATATTATTATGTTTTATATACTTAATAAACGTATTTAATCAAACTATATGGATTCCTACCGACTGAACAATTTATCTTACACGCGCAAACATAAAGTGACGTGTCCCAGGAGGTTAGACTTTTCCCGTCGTTAGCCGTTACACGCGGAAAGATACGAATTGGCTGGAAATAGATCTTTAGCAGGGATTTTTTTTAGTGCTCACTTTATTCCGAACTGCCTATACTCCTATCTATAAAGGACCGACAGGCGCCTATAGGCTGCCAGGTTGACTGCTCCTCGGGGTGCAGTGGTGTGGGTGTGTTTCAAGGTAAGCTATATTTCGCGACATCTGTACAAATCCGAAAGTGGCCTATTAGAAGTGACATCACACTCGTGCCTCACCACTACAGATAGCCAGCTCATAAATCTGTACAGACAGTCACAAAGTTCAGCTTACCTTGCAACACATCCAAACCACGCCACTGTCGGGGTGTGATGCCTAAAATACCGTTCCCTTCCTTATTCGACATTCAACACTGCGCTTAAACGACCAAGGATTCACGTAACCTTATACACATTCTGACTGTTACAGCAGCTAATTTCAAACTTTTGACTCGGTTATTGAACCCAGTTGAAAAGCTTTAAAAACCTACCTGTGTCTTCTAGGAGGGAGGATGTGTTTGCACTAGGACATGTAGCGCAATTCATTTAAGCAGTAATACGAACCATCTTATTAGTGTAATGACTAGGAAATAGAATCATTTGGCGAGTTCAGTGCCAGGCATGTTAGAATCCACTATCACGTGTGTACTCACGCTGCGATCATTTTTCTATTATAGCAGCGACTCACTTGCACAGCAGACAAGGATCGAGTAGATGGCGCTTGAGTGTACAGTGCATAGAACAGTGGATCCTAACCTGCAGGTCATTTAAATCGAGAAATATACCTTTCATACTTACAGGAAAAAATTATGGTATATGATATACCTAGAGTCACTGGAAAATCGCGGGAATAGATGCCTGTTACTAGGCTCCAACGTGAACACTGAATGTTTTGTGTCAACATTGGCTATCGTTTATTTGTAGCATTTTTTCTCTCTACAACAGGCCCAGTTAGAACTGCGCAGCTTGGACACACAGCGTGTGTGATTTGTCCCAATATTATTCACACGTGTCACGGTTAATATAATACAGTTTATTGGAGACTATTTTAAACATTTTCGCGATTTTCCAGTGTCTCTAGATATACCGTATATCGGTAAGATTTGTTGTGCCAGCATATCCTTGAAAATACTGTAGTTTCTTGCGACACAACGTAGCCGTCTGCAGACCAATAACAGGCGTCATACTAGCGGGATTCTTATTGGCTCGGTCAAATAGAACAACAGCTCTACTTACGAGCTAAAGCCAGTAATCTTCTGGCAAGCTGAACGTACGTTGAAATCCAGCAAACAGTCAAGTTTTCCCGCGATAAACCATCATTAGAGCCCCGGAAATTTCGCGGATTCAACTGAGGAGATGTTGGATTTCTAAGTCATATACATCTTGGAAACTATTTCGATCGGGTCATTGTTTATTAAACGTGACCTTGCGGACTCCGAACCAATGGCGGACATGCGTAAAAACGCTCACGGACTCCTGCGCTGCATCGTCAAATGTTCAAATGCTCACTCACTGGAGCAGCAGCCAATGAACAAATATAGCTGAGGACAGTGCACACAGGACTGTGCAGTCCAGCCTGCTGGGCGTTGAACCCGCGAAATATCCGGGCCTCTAACCATCATCTCTTCTTAAAGGCTTAAATATAAACAGGCTTTTAAGAACTTCATTTTAAACAGTCAATTGCTAGAGACTGGAAAAAAAATTGCGGGTTCATTCACCTGAGGCTAGCCTCCATTGGTCTACCGCAATTTTCATCACCATTTTTTATTTTTTATTGGTACCAGATATTTTTTTATTTTTATTTGTACCAGATATTTGTTTATTATTGTAGACACAAAATGTGACTAAATTTGACTCTTATGAAATTTTTTTATCTCTCATAGTTTCTGCGTAATGGCTTGTTAAAGTCATATTTTGCATGTTTCCTTTTTAACGACTACACTAAAACTAACGGATATACCATTCTCAAAAAAAATCACCGTGGATAAAGACATTGCAGGCTACAATGACATGCTCATTAAATTAAAGAATTACTATTTTTTGAATTTTTTAAAAATGCCGAAACTGAAAATAAAAGTTTTAAAAATTCAATATTTTTTTAAAAAATACTAATCATTTTTATTCTTTATTTTTATGGTCATGACCTTGTAGCCTGTAATGTATTTACCCACTGTGATTTTTTTGAGTTTGGTATATCAATTGGTTTTAGTGTAGTTATTAAGACGGAAACATGCAAAATATCACTTTAACAAGCCATTACGCGAAAACTACGAGATATAAAAAAATTTCATGAGAGTCAAATTTAGTCACATTTTGTGTCTACAATAATAAACAGATATCTGGTACAAATACAAAATAAAAAATATCTGGTACCAATAAAAAATAAAAAATGGTGATGAAAATTGCTGTAGATCGCGCCCTTAATGTATGTGTACTAAAACACAGAACAGCTGCTCATTGTCAGAATAATACGTGTGGACGTAGGCTTGTTTTTAATTGATACTTTATTATTGGCTGAGCGCCTTCCAGGTGGTGTCAAATAAGTCAAGAGGCAGTTGCAAAAAAAAAAACCTAAAAGTTGTTTAGATCCTGGAGTGTGCTCAAAGAAAACGCGAATTTTTTAGTCCCCTTTAATAATTTAACCATTTTTGTTGCGTACGGTTCCTCCCTCTCGTATAAACAAGTCAGACATGAAGCCTATTGGAGAGGAGAGAGAGAGAGAGAGAGAGAGAGAGAGGTGAACTATATACCATCGTCCGTTAGATTTCCTGTCGCAAAAGTTATTTATCTGTATATATTCGTATATAACTCGACGTGAGTGGAGATTTATTTTATGGGCAGGACCAAAAATGGGAACTTCGTCGTTTCGCCCCTTTTTTCAAGCAGCATGCAGCGGCTCCATAACGCATAGTTATTGGACCTTATTTATCTATATCCACGCTGAATAACACAAAAATTTATTCTTACGCAGTCGAAAATGTTGAAATGGGAGTTTTTGCGGTTCTTTTTAGGTATGGAAAACTTGGCGCAGAATATTTCAAAAGGTATAGGCGTGTACAGTACACGAGTGTGTTTAATTCTACGTCATAAAATGGTTGAATGTCTTATAAAAGCGAGTTGCATGCGAGAAGGCTGCTCCCAGTTCAGTGACTCGCGCCTAGATGACAGGGAGGCGTGATGCGTGTTGTTGTAAACATTTTAATGCACTATGTGCTATCTCGTCAGTATAAGCCACGAAACGTCCACCGAGGCGGCCACCTTAACGTGGGCGGTTTTACAAGACAATTTGAGGTTATGTGCGCTTATCTCCTTCTAGAGAAAAGGGCGGAAAGGAGTATGTATTCCAGGGCTGCAATTATGTTTTGGTTCCGGCGTTTACATGCGGTCGTTGACACTGGCGCGGCGCGGCGATGCGCCATTGTTCGCTTTCGCAGGACGACCGGGTTGCCGTGGATACTGTAAGCGTATACAAAAACTCACGAGACGGAGTAGGGCAGGTTTATTCAGTCACGTGACCAGGTTTCGTCTGTCGCCAGGATTGTTATCAAGGTAGCCAGATCATAAACCAAGTAGTCTCGTACAAGGAAGAAAAAAATTCCGTACAAGGCATCCGAATTCTCGTACCACACCTTTTGATTACCTTTTTTTACGCGCTCCTACGTGCCATGAACATCTAACAGGCCCGGCCATAAATAGTCCTCTGGTCTCGAAATTCTCGTATGACAGCAATTTTATATTGTACATTGAGTAAATAAACCCTAAATCCTTGTACAAATACGATAATTCTCGTATATCTGGCAAACACTGATTGTGATGAACGCCTGTAATGCTTTTCAGAGTGCAACGACCCTGGTGGTGATCGGAAAAACTACTCAGAAAACCTTAGTTCTCAGAACACCCACAGGTTAGCGTGCAGTCTGCCACTACTGATCTTAGATAGTGACAGAACCTCATAAAGGATCCAACAGAAATCTATAAATTAAGTGGGAAATGCGGCTCAGGGACATTTCAGCTGAATTTAACTTACCACAATACTGATAT
Source organism: Medauroidea extradentata (assembly GCA_003012365.1). NCBI lineage: Eukaryota > Metazoa > Arthropoda > Insecta > Phasmatodea > Phasmatidae > Medauroidea > Medauroidea extradentata. The sequence continues at coordinate 7,293 of PNEQ01006173.1, forward strand.
TTTTCTTTCATCAAGCCAAATTATTTAAAACACTGAGAATGTTAGAAGTAACCCAAAACACAATTTCAATAGAATATAGTTGAAATTTATTTCAACTATATAGCAGGCTGTGACACACACAAAACCTACGGTATACAAGTATACAATATCCAATTTACAAGCATTAACAAACTATCACCTTCGTACAATTTCATTTAAGTTGTTTTTATACATGCACAAAATACAATATTCTATTTAAACAGTAACACAGGCATTTTTATTTGTGCAATTCTGTATCTAGCACCAATTAGAATTACAAACGTGATATCCAAAACACATGCCCAAATTGCAAACACATGCAAAAGTTTCTCTTAAACATTTCAAAGAAGCTGTCAATATACCACCTATATGAATAATTACATTAAAATACAAAACTAAGTTCTCCAAGTTTTTATAAACATTATGAGAAACCTCCATAATAACTTCGATTCTACCTTCACAATTTTTAATAACTTTGTAAAGTCATGCTAACGTCCCTAACTTTCAAAACTTATGTCTCCTTTCCGCCCTACGTATTTCGAACAAATGTGCTTTTGGGACTTCTTTCAGTATGACGCCCCAGGAATACAAGTGTAAAATTCGGTTCAGCAGACAGCTATTTATAATGTAAAATCTATACTCCCACCTAAATAATCTGGTCCAGTCACCGTTTTATTACATCATATTTAAAAACAACAACGCCCTCTTTACAATAGTCACGCACTCTGTATCACGGTGACACTATCTACATTAATCAGTTTTGCCAATCGATGAAATAAAAAATAAACAGCGAAGGTTCTACGTGGCTGACGAGGTCCAATCACAGCGTATCTGACGCCACAGCAGAGAAACTGACGTAGAAGGGACGAAGCTGCATCTCTCGTTTCAGTTGAATATTTTCAGCAAGAGCAGTCGGTCGTGCCGGGCGTCGTAATCTTTCGTTGAATTGGCAGGTGCAATTTACTTTAATTTTGTCAAATTAGCCAAAGTTTCGAAGACATAGTTTATGTTCTTACGTTCGTATAACAGTAACTTTTTTAAGAGTGAGCGATACTCGCTATCTTGAATTTTTGTTATTTTGTGTCATAATGTCTCTTCTGAGTAAATTTTTGGAACTTTAACTTAACTACGGAATAGAATACGTATTGATAGAATTTTAGACACTATAAATCTTTATTTTCCGTTACTGTTGTTATTCGAATTGCTGTCAGAAAATTTTTTTTATTAATTTCTTAACTGCAATTCGATCTGTTACAACAGTAATGGGAAATAAAGATCTATGGTGTCTGAAATTCTATCATTATGTATTCTATTCCGTAGTTAAGTTAAAGTCTAAAAATTTACACACAAGAAAAGTTAGACACAAAATACAAAAAATCAAGATAGTGACTATCGCTCAATCTTAAACTGTTCCAGACTTCTTCATCAGTTACGGTAAAAGCATACAGCGTTTAACTGTGTCGGGTAGGAGGCATACACTTCGAAAAATAGTGACACGGTTGTATCAAGAGTTTTAAGATGACACGAATAAAAAAAATCTACATATTTTATGCATGTTAAATATTTTACTAAATTCTACGTTTACAGCTTTTTTTCACGAGTTATTTTATGTATATCATATTAGTTTCGTGTTTGTTTCTTCGATATTTAGAACACGTGCTTTCTGATCCACTTCCTTGCAATTTTGGTTGTGTGTACTGTTTGAAAAAAATTTTTTTTGCGCCAAATGGCGACTTTCGTCTGCCAACTGCCGCGCTCGAGAGCTGGGTAGCAAGTAGTGTATTGAGAAGCTGCTCTCGTGAGTACTTGCAAGTTGTAAATTTGACTCTGGTTACTTTCCGTACACTTGAAGGTGACATTTTGTCCTACCCACCCTGCCCGCATCAGTTTCCGTAAACGCACAGTCCAATGTGCGACACCTCTGCACAAAGATACGCGGCCAATAACCAGGAAGCAGCAACATTGGAACATGTTGGTGCAAAATTATTTTTGTTAAAAATCCGTGGCTCTAATTACAGGCTATGGTTTATGAATTAATTAGCGTGTAAAAACTCCTGCGAACGTCGCATTTAGTAAAATATTTGAAAACTGTATAAGCTAAATATGCTTTTTTATTACTGCCATATTAAAACGCCGAGTTTCTTGCATGTGTATAAATATATTCTCTAGTGAACAACAAAACCTGGGACGTAACTGAGAAAACCAACCTTCTTATAGCCTCCTATAGTTTGTTGTTTCTGGCGCCCGTTAACATACCACAAAAAAGCACGCTCTTATCAACTGCAGGTGGTTATATTAAGTCACAAGGTTATCATGAATAGTGTTAAAATTTTAAGATTGACGGCCAAAGTACAGTACTTGACTCTTTGCTGGATTTCAACACACGTTCAGCTTACCAGAAGATTACTGGCTTTCGCTTGTATGTAGAGCTGTTGGCCTATTTGACTGGACCAATAAGAATAACCATGCCTGTTATTGATCTACAGACAGCTACGTTGCGTCAGAAGTATATCATCCAATCCTATATGTTGCAAGAAACTACAGAGATTTCAAGGGTATGTTGTTAAAACATATTTTCGCGTTATATAGATCTATGAACTTTTCGCGAAAAGAATTTTGCCGCAGTATGTTTCAGTGTCTATGTGCACATGTAAAGTTATGATTCGTAGTCAGTGATTGTATGTTTTACCTGTCACGTGTCTTGGGGTTCTACTTGCAAATAGCATACTGTGGTGTCGTAGTTACTTTACTGTGGTTGGCACAGTCAAATGAGAGACGTCGCTTCACATATACACGCTGCCAATAACCATGAAGTAGAGCTGCATATGTGCATATAAGGCACTGAAACAAACTGCGGCAAAATTTTTTTCGCTGAAAGTTCATGGCCATAGCGATGAACCATCATCTCTACGGATGATTTATCGCGGGAAAACTTGACTGTTTGCTGGGTTTCAACGCACGTTCAGTTTACCAGAATATTACTGGCTTTCGCTTGTACGTGGAGCTGTTGTCCTATTTGACTGCGCCAGTAAGAACCCCGGTATTGTAATATTTGATGCATGTTATTGGTCTGCAGGCAACTACATTGTCAGGCGTACGTCACACAATCATACGTGCTGCTGTAAATTAACAGCGTTTTCAAGGGTATGTTGGCACAACATATTTTCGTTACGTACCGTCATCTCTACCTATTATCTATCTTCTAAGTGCACAAGTAAGTAGCGTCGTATTTCTCCTCGAACCTTATTTATTACCGACTTGCAGTCATCAAAGGTGTGTTAAAACAGCTGTCGTCCTGTGACAGAAGCGACAGTAAGAATACGTTGTACGTTCAACCTGGCCTAGAATAAACCGCTAAATGAGCGTGCCTCTAATCAAAAGTAGAGACATGAAAAATTCGCGTTTTCTTTTAGGCGCAAGCTAGAGTTCCAGCAACTATAGGCCTGTATATCACGTTCATAATTGGCCGTTGACTTACTCGACACTGCCAGGAAGTTGCTGAGACAATAATAAAACTATAAGCGAATACAGACCCAGTTAACTTGGTCAGCGAGCAGCTAATTAACAGCTTCTGTCTGCAAAATTTCACATGTTTTCTTGGAAGCTAGCCTAAAGGTCAGTGACCCGCGAATTTTTTCGGTCTCTAATCAAGTCACGAGATCCAGAATTGACTTTATTACTGGTTAAAAATATATAATCTTAGATAGTACCTTGCAACACGCTGTACTAACCTTTCATTAAGAAACTCAGACACTATGGATTATGGACCTATGTTTACTTGGATTTTTTCTTCTTGCTCTGGTGCAAGGAACTCATCCTCCAAGTTCACAAAAATATTTCAGGAACATCCTGTATACATAAATAAAAATACCGCGCATGAACGTATTATACACCAATGATCGTTTGCAACTGGCTGTTGCATGTTTGGAAAATTAGTTTCAAAATATGCCTACGGCATTAAACATTTTGGTATGACGTTGTACGTTAATTATTCCTTGGGAATTGTTTAGGCCTTGTGTAAAATTTGCTGTAGAGTCATAATAATGTAAGAATGCGCAAAGCTTCATGCAGATTGTTATCGGCGGATTGGTCGGGGTGGAAGACAGTGTAATGGCGTCTGCATTTTGCTGCCGTTAGACGTGATGCGATCCAATCAGTAATTTTCACTCTCGGAGGACGCCACCAGTTTGCTAACGGTCGCGTCGTGATCTTCCTATATACCGAAGTCGCTCCCGAGCAGTGTTGCCAGACCTTCACTTTTTGTTCACTATATAGTAGTAGGCTTAATTCTACTAAATTTTGGATAGATCGATGTTTAAAGTTTGGAACAAGGAAAATGTCTGCCGCTTGAGCGCTGGTATCGGTAATAAGTGCAAACTGATCAGAAAACTTTCGTGAATTTCAAGTTATATGAATTTGACGATTTAAACCCCGAAATTTGTCAGTTTTTCACTTTAAATTTAGTTTATATGACTTCTCTTTTTGCCAAGCCTAGTTAAATTTATTTTTATTACGGCTTAGTATTTTGTTACACAGTTAAAAATTTCCGGGTAATTTTAAGGAAATGTCTGTTTAACTAACGGAAACATTATTTTGTAACGCAGTTATACATAATTTTGTTTCATTAATTAAACATATGTAAAACTGCGAGAAGAAACTAAAAATAACCGTACGCGTTTTTGTTAATAAAGTCTCATAAATATGCGAGTTTCCATAATTGGAGCTAGTTGCCCTCCGCAAATTAACTGACAACTTTTGGGGAACTTTCTTATCAGCACCCCTCCATAAAACAACGAAAATTATTTTTAACATTGCCACCAAACATTTGTGAGAGTTTTTAGCAACTGTTGTGTAGTACTCCATAGTAACATAGTCTACTAAAAACTCCACTGGCATTCGGTAACACTTGAAATACTCTCATGTTCACAGTTATAAATTGTAACGGAAATATATTGTTAATAAACGGAAATAGTGAGAGTAAAAATATACGGAAATGTCTATAGTAAATATTCACTACGGAATCATACGTAATTTATGTCCATAAGTCTGCGGACACTTGCACGGAAAAAAATCGTAAATTCATAGGTTAGAGAGCTGTAAATATTACAGCTATTTTTTTTATTAACATCACCGATAAATCTGCAAATCTGTAGAAATGCAATTGCAGTTTTATAGACATGCAAGTATGGGTCAGTTCCGTGTGATGAAACTGTTTTACGGAAACTTCTGTTTGATTTGGATATAAGTTTTCGTGAATTCACGGAGGTATCCGGAGAAATTTTAACCGGAAATTCCGTAAATCGTCGGAGAAAAATGTTCACAATGTAGGTACGTTAGCGACAGTGGCGCAACTAACGTCAGAATTTTCCCGTATGCCAAACTCTCCCATACGTGAGAGAGAGATTTTGGTCAGCGCTTAACATCGGGGTGAGGGGTGATATGAGGCGAGTATGGAGCAGCGTCGGAATGAATGGACGGGGGAAACGGGAGATCCCCGAGAAAACCCGCCGGCCAGCGGCATCGTCCGGCACGATTCCCACATGCGAAAATCCGTGGACCGACCCCGCCGGGAATCGAACCCGGAGCGCCTTGATGGAAGGCGAGTGTTCTAGCCACTACGCTATCCGCGGCCCTTTCTCCCGTAAGAAAGCACATTTTCTTTCTAACGTGTAGTGTAAATAACCTTACTAGTAGGTAAAAACCTGCAAAAGTCGCGTTGTAATTTGTCGACAGCCTGGACTTCATTGCTCTGTACGTGCCTGGACTCAGATTATGATTTAAATGAACACAAGTCCTTGTGTGATGTTATTTACGTGTGTGACCGCTTTAAACACGGTTGGTCACTCTAAAAAGGCAATTCTAATTATTGCTCGTCAGAAGCGCTCACCACGGCAGACCGTGGAGTTGTGAGGCTACGGGAGATATGTGTGAGCGTACGAAAGCTTCAAGTCTAGTCTTCTGTGGGGAAATAACTTGAATTTCACAGATCGCTACTACTAGGTGCCACAAAGCTACTCCAAACAAAAGCCCTTCATTGCTCTATATTTGTTCCGAATGATTTTAAACTTGTTTGTAGATTGTACGTGTAATGACATTTTCGTCATATTAACTGAATATATGTACTAAAGTTTTGCATGACGTCTAGGGCCACTGCTTATGGCGAATATAATTTTGTACCAACTTATTTCTGTGCGTTACAAGCACATCTGTTTGTTCTGATAGAGACGGGAAACATTCACGATTTCACTTACCTGTAGGCTAGCCTCCAAGAATATGTGTGTTCTCAAAAAGACAGTAGCTATTCATTACCTGCTGGTTGACACAGTGAAATGGGCCTTAATTTAGTTACATTGTTATTATTGGTTCAGTGACTCCAGGAGTTGTCAAATAAGTCAACGACCAGTTGTGAAAGTGGCACGAACTTACAGTTTCTGAAATTCTAGCTTGTGTTTCAACGAAAACGCGAATTTTTCAGGTTCTTTGTCAGTCAGTGGTTCGTGGGTTGTTGCCAGTTGGGGCTGCAGATAGTCGGAACTTTACACTATTGATAGAGACACTGGAAACTCGCGAAAATGTTTAAAATAGTCTCCAATAAACTATATTATTTTAACCGTGACACGTGTGAACAGTTTTGGGACAAATCACACACACCTAAGTGTCCAAGCTGTGAAGTTCTAAATGGGCCTGTTGTAGAGAGAGAAAATGCTACAAATAAACGATAACCATTGTTGATACAAAACACTCAGTGTTATATATATCACGGTGGAGCCTAGCAAACAGTCAACTATTCCCACGATTTTCCAGTGTGTCTTAACTATTGTTGAACGCGCCGTAGACCAACGACCATGAAATATATGCTGGATACTACATGTGTTGTGATCACTTAGTGGTAAGGGGCACCTGCACATCAGCGTGTCAGTGGCTGTAGAGCCAACCAGCGCACAACCCTGTACAGCTCTTGGCAACTGCCGCCCCACCTGGCAACAACCCACGAGATGCCACTATTCTTAGTTATGAATCGTGGTTATTAGTAGGGACCTGGAAATTCCGCGTTATTATCTGACAGCAGACTGGATTCCAAATGACTGTGCTCATCGGACTGCTGTTGTTAGCTGACAGTTTGTGAGGTGCGCTTGAAGGACTGTCAACCGGTGTTTAGAGACCGGACGTGGGGCGTCACTGTAACCATATTGTGTTTGGTAGACTAAGATTAGATATGTATTATCACAAAGACACACTGCCAATAACAGCGAAGCGGAGTTGCAGATGTGCACGTGAGGCATTAAGAGTGCGGGGTAGATAAATAAACGCTGAATACATCAATTGATTTCTACGTTTTTTTCGAAGACAATATGGATAAAATACTCAATGACAATCCTAGATAATGGTAATTGTCAACATCATGAGTAAATATTTATCCAGAATTACTAATTCGTTACGCGTGGTCTCTTGCGCCGCAGTTAAATGCACGAGGTTCCAGCATCAGAGATTGTGCCTCAGAAGTTCGTAACACCGGAATCAAATTTGTTTAAAACATTAACTAAAACTACTGTCTAGGATTGCTATTGTTTAACTTTCGCAAATTGGCTTCAAGAAACGTGCAGTTATAGATTAATGCTTTTAGCGTCAAATCATGTACCACGCCCTCTTAAGGCGGCCGCCTACCTCACGCTTCAGATGTATCACAGTATGTTCGTAAACAGGTTTTTTTCTACGAAACAATTCCACGCGTGCCCATTGTGCCAACATACAAAAAAAATACACTTCAGACAAGGTCGGAACCTCATTGTCAAGACAGTATGCTCATTAAAAACACCGTTTATAAACCCTCCAACACGACTAAAAACGGCCTTTTCAGACTTCCGTACTTCAAAATTTACTAAACTGGATGTAAGTGATACTCAGATTGCGATGTGCACTAAACTTTGCTACAGACTTTCCAACAATACAATTATATGGTCACTGCTTAGTGTCCCGTAGTAAAACCATTCGGCGGGAACCTTGCGCGCTATTTCAGAGCTCGACTCGTTGAGGCGATGCGGCATTTGTTGCGCGCTTCAAGGTCGTCCTTATGTCTCCGTCATTTCTGAGCCTTCAACGCATCCTTGAGATAAGTTGGTGGAAAAAAATTGTTTTCATTAAAATCAAGTGTCCCTTGAGATAGTACATATTTATTTTCAAATTACTTATACCCTTTACATTTTCTGTGCGTTATCTTAATTTCTGCAGAATTATTTTAAAAATAGTAAAATTTCGAGCAAATGGTATGGACTATATCATTTCAACGAACAAAAATGCAAACAGTGAAATATTTTGCTGTGCAGCAGTCTTAGAGCATTTTGCAGGGCAAGCTTTATTTTACCGTAACTGTAGTTGTCAAACACCGCCAGCCAATGAATGTGGTTTGTGTTGTCCGAGGTTAAATGACTGGAGAATATTTTTCTCTTCTCTGGTATGCAATCGTCTTAACATACAGCTACTAGTAGCAAGATGGTTGGATCAACTAATTGGAGTTGAGTTGTGTACAGTCGCCGCCAAGTACTGCTTACCTTGCAACACCACCCATTGTTTACAGAACACCTACGGATTTTCAAGTCATAAATTTTACTAATTAATTATAAATCCCAGGAAAAATCATCGTCCAGAGGCGCTATAAAATCGTCTCTGATGAGTTTATGTTTATACTTAGTATTATATATACATAATTGTAGTTTTTCCATGTGTTTTGAAATCGCCCCAGACGAATGTCATGTTCCCTCCTTGTTTCCTGTCTGCCCGAGTCAGTGTTGCCATATATAATGACATTGCTGTCGAGGAGGTGTTAAGCCACACCGTGTACCTACCTGTTTTCTGCCTGTGAATGAAAGAATTATGCTGTCTACTTGAGGAACTTCCGACTTGGCAACGTTGTATGCAGACTGTTGTGCATTGACAGAGTGTTAATACACACAGCCTACCTTCCCGTTTTCTGATTGTGAATAAAATAATTACGATATATTATTTGAAAAACTACCGACCTGGCAACATCGTTTGCAGACTGCTGTGCGTTGACGAGATGTTAAGCCACACTTGTCTACCTATCCGTTTCCTGCCTGTAAATAATATAATTATATCTATCTGAAACACTACCGACTTGGCAACATTGTTTGCTGACTGCAGTGCGTTGACAAGACGTTAAGCCACCGTCGTCTACTTATCCGTTTTCTCCATGTAAATAAAATAATTCGCATACCTATTTGTAAAACTAGCGACTTGGCAACATTGTTGGCGAAACTGCTGCTGCGAGAGGGAAGGATTCTCGACCTGCCGTCCTCACTGTACTGCAGGCAATCAGGTGCAACGGACTCGATCCACGGCGACGTTGAAGGACTGTAACCGCGGCGAGTAATGTCTGTCTGTCTGGGCCGCGTGGTGCCGTCGAGCGCGGCTAATGTGAGTCATTATCCCGCTGGTAGTTAGAGAGAGGGTGCAGGGTGAGGGGTGGCTGATTGCGTTCCCCTCCTACTCGATAATGCAGCATGCAGCCGGCTGCAGATACCGTGTCTCTACTCTGGCGGCTTGAGCCTGGGGACAGGAAGAAACAATGCTCCCGCACCTTTCTGCACATGCGGGAGTAGTTGCTCCGTTGCCTACCACGAGTTTACATTTCGTTGCAGTGTGTTCAAGGAAACTATTCCACAATTGCCCGTTGTGTCAATGTATGACAAGAAAGTACACTTCAAACGATGACGGAATGGTAGTTTCAAAGCATCACGTCAATTAGTGCACCCGTTTCGGAGCCCCTCAAAATAGCTAAAACAGCTTTTTCAACCTGTTATATCTGGAAAAATACTCACGTGGTTAATGTGAAAGTACTCTATAAGCATGCAATGGACTTTGCTTAAAACCTTTTATAAAAAAAAAAGATGGGTCAGTACTGAAAGGGCCAGTCAGGCGAGAGATGTATACGATGACATTGCACGCTTAACAACATATTTTTATTACTCTTGACAAAGCGGGCATCAAGAGTGCTAACTTTACAACGAGCGTCCTATAATAACCCTTTCCAATAAGCCTTAAACTAGGGTTGCCAATTTTTCCAGATTTACCGTAAGGGACATTTTCGGGAACTCAACTCACAACATTTGACCTCTAGTGAAATGATGAAAACTATTGATTATTGATAGCAAATTCATATTAATCCCACGTGAAAAGTAACACAAAAATAATTATTATAAATAAATATATAGAAATATAAAAAATGTCACATATGATTCGCGCTATTTCTCAGCATATAGATATCAGAGCAAAATATTAATTACGCCTGTTTTTTTCTTTAAGGGCGTTCACATGGCAAAAACGCATAATTTTATATTTTTACGACATTGTGTTAGTTTTATAGACTTTACTTGTGACTACAATTACCATTCGTGAAACATTTTTTTAGCTCTCATAGTCTTCCCATAGCGGCATGTTAAAAATCAACATTTGCAAGTTTTGGGAACATGCTAATAACAAAAACTAACTGACTTACTCGAATGACATAATGTACACTGAAATTAGATAGTATGGGCCATATGCTAAATTATTTAAAATCACACAACCAAGTCCATTTGCATTTATAAAAAATTACCAAGTATAAAAAAAATAGTTAATTTTATAATTTTTTTAAAAATACAAAGGAATTGCATTGTGTCATTTTAAATATTTTAGCACATGACCCATACTATCTAATTGCAGTGTAAATTATGTCATTCGAGTAAGTCAGTTGATTATTTTTGTTAGCATGTTCCTGTAACTTGCAAATGTTGCCTTTGACCTGCCGCTATGGGAAGACTATAAGATCTAAAAAAGTTTCAAGAGTGGAAAATGTAGTCATAAGTAACGTCTGTAAAATTAACACTGTATCGTACAAATATAAAATTATGCATTTTGGCCACGTGAACGCCCTAAATCTGTTCATGCGCGACGGAGTTCACATTCGTATGTTCCAAGTGGTTTGGTTATATGCTGTGGGCGAGGCTGGTCTGACCTAATTCAAGTTGTTTCAATTTATGTCGCTGTTTTCAGGAACATAACCCTAACGTAAATCAAGTACTTTCTGTATAACCGTTTATAGTGTCTTCGCTTATTCGAGACTTAAAGGCCTTTACTTGAAACAAAAATATATATGTGTGTGTGTGTGTATTGACAACTTTGCAGTACTGTAGTTTGTGTCAAAAGAAATTCTTTGCCACAGCACGATTTCCTCTCACAGCACTGCTCGGTGCTAACAGAAAAGAGCAGCTGCGTCTGACATCGAGATTCGATAAATCAGATAACGGAACGTGAGTTTTCACTAACGTGTGTCGGTTGTTTCCTTTGATGTCGTAGTTACGTGATTTCCTCGTCCCTTCACGAGCACAGGAAGTCGGCTGTCAAGCAGATGCGTCGTAACTCAGATTTCACATGTGGTTTCCAGAAGCAGGACATTTTGTGCGGTAGATACACTACACTAACAGGACAAAATGTAGATGAGTTATTTTTGTATGTATAGTGGATCGTCGGCTTACTTCTAAAGCCTCGAAGTCCAAAGTCCATTTCTTAGAGGAGAGCAAAAAACAACTTTTGTAGCCATACACCGCCATAGATACAAGTTTTTTTTAAATTTGAACGTAGAAGAAAGCTAATGCATTGTAGACTTACAGGCTTTTAACACTAGAAGCGCTATGAAAATTAGCAGCAAATACACTTGAAATGTAAACTTGGAAAATCTGGACCTACGAGATTATAGAAGTAAGCCGACGACTACGTACATAAGAGCGAGGACACCTGTTTTTTTTTTCCGAAAAGAATTTTACCTCACTGGTTTCGGTGCCACATCTGTAGTTCTGTTTCGTGGTCAGTGATTGGATATTTTAACTCTCACGAGCCTTGGGATTCTAGTGGAAAATCACAGAAGTGTGGTGTTGCAGGAACGTTATTATAATTGGCTCAAGTCGAATTAGGTATGGCTCTTCACATAGACACGCTGCCAATAACAGTGAAGCAGAATTGCAGATGCGCACGTAAGGCTTTAAAACAAGTAGGAAAACAATTCTTTTCACACGAAATCAGTGACTGTGGACATTGTTCTTATCTGAAGCACAGAACATTTAGGAATACAGAAGTTAAATGGCCTCTAGGACTGCAAACTGTCTCACACGCCAGCATAATAGCTTCGTTGGCCAGCGACATGACGGAAACGGCTATAGCTAATCAGCAGGGACTTGAAAAATTAGCATTTCCTGTTAAATAAAACGTAGTATTAAACAACTGTAAGTTAGTGTCACATTCGCAGTTGGTTCTTTGGCAACTCCTTCAGGGCACCGAGCCAAAAATAAAGAAGCAATTAAATGCAGGTTCACTCGTGTATCACCGTGTCGGTGAACGACCAGTGAGCCTCTATTTTCTGCGTCCGTAAGTAGATAATCTTGAAGGCAGTGCTGTAGTCGGGGGCATACGCCGTATACCCTCTCGTTGATTCAGACCTTCTGTTGGCGACCTGGTACCAGGAAATGGCCGTACCTTACCTGTACCAATTTTTGGCACTACAGCACTGCTTGAAGGCTAGTTCAAAGGTAAGTAAATCCGCCTAATTTTCCCGCTCTCTACTAATCAGCGTAAGGCGGCTGCCCTGCTAGCCGGCAGCCAGGCCAATAGAAAACCTGTCCTAACATGCAAACCCAGACACGGGGCTGGCATCAACAGCATCTGGCCGCCACGTTATTTCACGTCTGGCTTAATATATTTAGCTTTCTGTGGAATATTTACGTAAAAATGGGTGTCCCTGCAAATAACCGAGCGATAACTAAGGACGTTCAAGAAAGTTAATGCATTGTGCAAAAATATTTTCATGAAAAACGAGTGTCTCTACTTTCTGCTGTCTCGTCCGGGTAGAGTTCACCCAGCGTGTGTTAGTTTCATTTCTGTATTCATGGTTATTCTTTTACTTGGTTTTGCTATGTCTTCACTTAGCCGTGCGCAGATCTTTATATGTGCTGATTTCTGTTAAGCAGGCGGCCCTCAGATAGATATTGCTCCCAACTTCACGTAACGTTAACCGGAGTTCCTTGGGTTGACAATAAAACATTAGACATTTTTTCTGAAATGTTCTGTTTCTGAAGGTACGAGTATTTCGCGTATTCGTTTGGTATGAATCTAGACTTCTCAGTCATGTACATGCACTGGTTACTATCATCGACGATTATCCATTTAGTCTTCTAACAGTACAAACGGGTCGCACGCGATATTCCTATGAATTATGTGCTTATTTATTACTGGCTTGCAGTGCGTGTCAAATCCGCTGTCTTCCAATGACAGAAGTGACATTCATGTATTGTTCTTGACGTTCAACAGGACCTGTAGTAGATACGCGAATTACTCGCGCCCCTCTTTGTTTCACACACGGCAGTTGTGAAAGTAAGAGGAAACACACGTAACTATTATTGAAAATGTCCGACGTAAATAGTCACCATGATTTCTCCATTAAAGCCTGAAACATATGAAATTAAAATCTCCCCCCCCCTCCCAAAGTTACCTTGGTGTCACGGGTAAGCTCCAAGTTAAAAGTACTCCCTTTCATCACACAAACTATAGCATTTATTAGATATTTGCTGTTCACAGTAAATGAGCACTTTGTTGGACAGTTGTAACACGAATATTGAGCGCAAATACGTTTTATTGTCACAACAGGCTTTAAATTTTAAGGTGTGAGAGATTTTGGTCGGCGCTTAACATCGAGGTCTTTAGCGCTGTTGAGGGGTGACATGAGATGTGTATGGAGCAGTACCGGAATAAAAGGGCGGGGAAACGGGAGATCCCCGAGAAAACCCGCCGACTAGCGGCATCGTCCGGCACGATTCCCACATGCAAAAATCCGGGGACCGACCTCGCCGGGAATCGAACCCGGATCGCCTTGATGGGACGCGAATGGTCTGACCATTCGGCCACCGCGGATCCTTTAAATTTTAATAACGGCGGTACATACGGACTCCGGATTTTAACGTATAGCGTTTTTTTTTAATGAAAATATGTATTCGTGCACAGTTTTCAGGAAATTTAAATAACAACCTAAAACACAGGTCTATTATACCAATGTAGATAGCATGGAGATGATCAAGACGTCAGCAGGGACATAGCCACAAAAGAGAGGGTGGTCAATGGGGTTCAACCCCCCCTTCACCACCACTTACCTTATGGAAACTGCTAAAATGCACAATTTCGCACTTTGAAAATACAAATTTTCTCGGCGGAGGGTCAGGAACCCCTCCCCCCATCCCAGGCCCCGCTTTGTGCAGTGGATCGGTGTTGCTTTATAACATTCCCAGTTTAGGGACCCCCTTTCCCAAATAACACTATTCTTGTCTACGGCCGTATGTAAGTTCAACATAGAAATTTAACATATAATTGCGTTTCCTTGCTCTCGCCAGAGTTGTGGGATAGGCAGTGCCCTTGAGCATGATTTTTAAACAATCTATGAAAAAAAGGGAAGGGGGGATGTTATAGAAAGCTCACTTCGTGCGCCAGGTAGGTCAACAGTTCGCCTGAGGCAGAAACAAACATAAGGGTGCCCTTAATTACAAAGCCTTATTAACAGCCATGCTAAGTCTGATGATGTTTTATGACCACCGACGCGCCAGTACGCGCCGCTATGTTGACTGCAGGAAGGGTGTCGCGTCGTCGAAGAGGCGTGTAACGAGCTTGCAGAGTTCAACGGCCACCCAAGCAGCGAGGGTGGCTAGGTGTCGCTTGGTCGGAGACATGTCTGAGACACGTCATAAACACTGATGTGCGCAGTGTGACTAAAGTCGCATGTATCTTCTTTTTATGTGCACGCCTACGCGGCTGTCTACTAGGAAAATACCTTCGTGGAAAGTTACATGTCATTAGTCGAGACCTTAAATATTCGCGGCTTCACTGACCTGTAGACTAGCCTTCACGAATATCTGTGTTCTCAAGTCGACAACAGCTGTTCATTGGCTGCTCGATGATACAGCAATATCACCTGAGAGAGCTTGTATTTAATAACATCTTCATTATTGGCTCGGAACCCTCTAGAACAGGACTTCTCAATTAAATGTACCTTCGGGCCACTTGCTTCAATTTTATAACTACGAAAAACACTCGGGAGCCAAAAGTTACACAATAAAAATGCAGTCAATAATTATAGGCATTGTACGGAATCATTTAATTGAACTTAATGTTAGTCTTACATAAATCATTGTCATACGCAGAGATTACATTGACCTAACTATAACTATTAAGAAATAGCCTTCAAATTATTATAACAAAACATTTTCGCTGATTTCTGACATTTTGATGGCGGGCCAGTAGAAATCTCTCTGCAGGCCGCATCTGGCCCACGGGCCGCCTATTGAGAAGGCCTGCTCTAGAAGGTGTCAAAAATGTCTAGGACCAGTTACGCAGGTGACACTAACCTGCAGTAGTTTGTCTTCTAGATGGTGCCCAAATGAAAACGCAAATTTTTCCGCTCGCTAGTAGCGAAAAGAATTTCATCCCAGTATGTTTCAGTGCCTTACGTACACATCTGCATTTCTGCTTCATAGACAGTGAATGGGTGTTAACTCTGACGTGCCGAGAAATTCTACCCACAAATCACAGAAGTGTGTTGTTGCAGTAACCTCATTGTGATTGGAAAAGTAAAATGAGGGACGACACTTCGCATAGACACGCTGCCTAACCACGAAGGAAAGCTGCAGATGTGCGCGTAAGGCATTGAAACAAATCGGGGCGAGCTTATTTTTGCGAAAAATTCGTAGGAGGAGAAAGATTCAGAGAGCGACACGGAGAGATAGATATCGAGAGAGTTGTCCTAAATTTTTAACTTTCTTTCTTTGTACAAAATTAACCACAAGCTGGTCTACGATTTTTCGTGTTTTATTTTTTACCGGTGATTTTGCATTGGACTCAAGGCTCGACGGAGACGTGCACGTAGTGTTTCAAATGTCCTGTTAAAGACGGTTCAGGTTAAAGTGAGCACTCAAAAAAGCCATGTATAAATCATATTTTCAACCTAATTCGTATCTTTCCGCGCGTAACGACTAACGACGGGAAATATCTAACCTCTTTGGACACGTCACTTTATGTTTGCGCGTGTAAGATATATTGTGCAGTCGGTATGAACCTTTATAGTTTGATAAAGAAAAGTTTTTTAAAATATATATAATATATTTAAAAAATATATATAAAATACAAGTGTGTCGATTTCTGTTGATTTTATTTCAGTATTGCTGTATTTAAGTGCGAAAATGCACGGAACTATATTTGGCAAATCGCTTCCAACCATTCGAACAGTAAGGAAATTATTGTTAATGTCGAATAACATGCAGTAACGGTTAGTGTATTTTTTAAAGGTTAGATTTTTAGTGCTCATTTTATCTCGAACGATCTATACAGCGCTCTAAGGTTGGCAGTGTAGGTTTCACTGAACAATTTTCGCTTGAAAATACGAAGCGAGGAAAGAATATTTCCATCTATATTAGGCGCGACTTAAAAAACCACAAAACTAAAACTTCATCAACAATATAAGCCAGTTTCTGCAACTGTTCAGTTCTTTGATTCTTCCGGTTGTAACCGTACGGGATTTATCTGACGTGTAGGCTAGCCTCCAAGAATATCTGTGTATTCAAACTGACAACAGCTGTTCATTAGCTGCTCGCTGACGCAGTGAAATGGGCCTGCATATAGTTATATTGTTATTATTGGCTCATCGACTTCGAGGTAGTGTTAAATAAGTCAACGACCAATTTTGAAAGTAGCACGAACTTACAGTTAAGGGGTATTGATCCTTACCACCTTGGATCAGTTTCTTCTCGATAACTTCTGCTACGGTCGATGTATCAACATTTTTGTCACGACAGGGCATAGATACAAACTTTATTGATTTTCTGAAATTTTTGGAACCATAATATATTCATTATCTTGGAATGGGAAACAGCTGACAAGGAAAAATTGCTTTATTTACGGGAACGACTACATAGGTCTTAAAAGTAACAGAAACAATGCTGCGTGGATTCCAAAGAGTGAATAAAACAATAAACTATGCCTTGTCAACGTGAAAAAAGTAAAACAATCCCTCTATTCACTGATTTTTAAGAAAAGCCGAAAATCCGACATGAGAGGGTAATCCGCCTTAATGAAAGTCTGGCTTGTACCTGAAAGAAAACGCGAACTTTTCAGATCTGTAGTAATAAGTTTAGATAAAGCTCTGACGTTCTATACAGGTAGACATTATAATTTGAAGTTAGGCGACAGTGTTTGGACAGGCGAAAATGACTGTTGCAATGAATACCAAGAGCCTCACCTGGAGGACGGGCTAACAATGACAGTGCGATCAGGTCAGTAGTTTCACAAGACAAGGGCCTCAGCGATTATCCCCACCTGCACTGAAGTGTAGCTACATAACACAATGTATTGGGGGAATCGGGGTCTGTCTTCTACAAGTCTTCCAGCCATCACCAGCTCGTCAGGATGGTCCTAGATCGAGACCCACGACGACGTGCCGCAAGGGCGTAGCCAGGATTTATTTTCGAGGGGTGTCCACTTGCACCATGTACTAGGGCGGGAGGTCCGGAGGTCTTCCCCCGGGAAATTTTTGATTTTAGGGTGCAAATTAGTGCTATTTAAGCAGTTTTGGAATCAAAATATTGGATTTAAATTACATCAATTTCTGCCCGACATTATAACATTTTTAACGATGCATAATTTTTTTTTAATTTCGGGGGTGTTTGGACACCCAAAACACCACCCTGGCTACGCCTCTGACGTGCCGCCGTCCGTCGGTACCCGAAAATACTAATCATCAGCTCCCTTATCATGTTAACAGTGAGGTTTAAGGTGTCTGAACGGACACCCGTCATAGAGTACAACAAAAACTTAATTAAGTAAACAGCCGCTTCCCTCCTATCTAAATTGTGTAGTACATCCGTGTAGTAATCTGTAATGTAAACTATGTAGAGTAAAGCAACAGTATTTAGATAAACATATTTAATGTAACCGTTATCCTCATCCGTAGCATTATCCACTTGTGCATACTTCTGGCTACAGCCACCACAACCTCTTTAAATCTTGTGTAAAACAGTTTAAATAATTGTTTATAACACTGTGCAATAATATTGTATACAGTATCTTTAGAGAACATTTGTAGACTTCAAAACGGTAGCGTGTACTACTATCCGCAGAGTGTAGTAAGAGGAATAGTGAAACAGCCTGTACAGACACTAGTTACAAGCTCCTCGGCGCGTGGACGGACGGCAAGATAGCGGAACGAAGGCTGCTCAGCGGAAGAGCGACTGTCTTAGGTAACTCAGCGTGTGGGTCGTGGACAGAAAGAGTCGGCGTTGTGTGACTGGATTCGGTGACGAAAAGTTTGCCGGAGGAGGGGATAATTTGTGGTTTTCACTGCTGCCATTGTGAAGGCCCCAAGACACAATGACGACGTACTGGGGCGAGAGGACCACGCAATTAGGCCTTCACCGATGTTGATTATTTCCCACGCTCTCGTCACTGGGTAGCCCGTCGCCCACGTCTTACGGATTTCACGCTATTATTCGACGGCAGCCTAGTCTGAAGCAAAATGTAACGTTTCTCTTTAGTGACTTGAAATTCTGCCCAGGCAGCCGAGCTGTGTACGAAGCTTCGGCCGTTACAAGATAATTCGGAAACTGTTCAACGCACATGATCGATGACTGCGATAAGAATAACGTTCAAAGAACGTTACTCGTGTGTAGAGATAGGAAATTTCGCGAAAAGATTTTTAGAGCACTTTGTTTCAGTGCCTTACGTGCGCACCTGCATCTCGGCTTTGTGGTCAGTGATTGGATGCCGTAACACTCAGCGTCTTGAGATTAAACCCGCAAATCACAGGTGTGATGTGTGGCAGTTATCCGTATACTGGTTGGCACAGTCTAATGAATATAAACTCTGCACAAAAGACTCTTGTTAATATCCATGAAGTTGAGCTGCAGGTGTGCATGTAATGCACTGAAACAAAGTGGAGCAAAAATCGTTTCACCAAAAATTTCTGTTCCTACTCATGTGTATACCCAATTTAGGTTCATCACTACGCATTAAAGCATGTTTTCTAGTGACCGAGAATGTTTGTTAATGACGTCCATTTTAGGTATGAAAATTTTGGCGTAGTATTTTTTAACTGGTAAAGGTGGGAACAATATAACTTTATGTTTAATATAACGTCGTAAGATGATAGGGTCACCACTGAATGTCTCATATAGGCGAGTTATCAGCAAGAAGACTGCACATCAGTTCAGTGACTTGAGCCTAGAGGCTAGGTTGAGGCTTGATGTGTGTACTGTGTCACCCTTATAGCTTCAGCACTTCATCTTTCGAACACACACCATACGTCCACCAAAGCTGCCACCTTAAGAGCTCTCTACTTTCATAGGATTACATAAATTAATATCGTCCCAATATAGTAATTCTACAGATATATCTTGCAAACAGAAAATGTCATGCGTTACATGTCTTTCGAAATATTGCGACGGAAAAGATTCTAAAAAATAGATCATAATGTTTCGTAGAATACTAATTTTAAAATTATATTATACATATCAAACATTACAAACAAAATAACTAAAGATTTCTCACATTACAGTTTTTCTAGAAATTTTATCTAGAATTATTTTTTGCTTCAAAGCGTTATAACTACAATATTGAAATACTAACTAAGAAGAAAGTAATTGTATCATTGATTTCATATTTTAAATGTGTTCCCGCTAGCTAGGTAGTGAAAACGATCGCTAAGGAGACCGCCTTACACGCATTTCATATGCGGTGTAATATACAGGGAAATACGTTTTTTTTAACGATTCTATTCCACATGTGCCTATTGGGCCGATGTGTGACAAGAAAATAAATTTCAGGCAAGGTTGGAATGTCGCTGTTAAGACACCACGCTCATTTAAAATACTCTTTCTAATCCCCCGAACATAGCTATAAAAACGACTTTTTCAGACTGCCGTTTTAATAATGTAGTTACCGGATTAGTGAAACTTAGATAGGAACGAGCACTGCACTTTACTACAGACTTAACACCAATAAAATTCTGTGGTAACCTTTTAAAGTCCAGTAGTAAAAATAAATCGGCGGGAATCTTGCACGCTACTTTAGTGCTCGACTCGTTGTGGCGATGCGATATTTGTTGCCCTTATAGCTCCGTCACGTCTGAGTCTCTGAAGCTTAGGTAGGCGGTGACCTTCATATATAGGGCTACATGTCATCGTATACCTACAATATTACCGCGGATTTAGAAGTGTACGTCACCGTGCAGAAGAAAGCAGCGTTGAGCAAGATGTAGCCGTGGTGAAACACTTTGCTCCCATTTTGGATGAACGCGTCCGATTCCCGACTCCGGATATTGTAATTTTGGTTTTACAATTTTTTTTTTTTACGAAATAACTCTAGGTGAATGTTGGGTTAGCTTGTAAGCATAGGGATGCCTGATTTTCTGGAAATGTTTTAGCTTCAACTTGTTTCAGTACACTGTAAAAAAAATTGGTAAATATACTCTACATGTAATGGAAGCTCTACAAGCTCTACAAGAGAGGGAAAATTACTCAACACTTGTCAAGGAAAGTTACTCAACTGGTAATGTAATTTTTCATTGCGTATTTGCGCAAGCCTTCTACGACAATTTGACATAACGCGCGAGCGAAACTTCCGAGTGGATTGTGTGGCGAATACACTACCTTGCGAAAATGTCCACACATGTTCGGAAATCTACTTTCCTCTCAAGGTTGGGGAATATTACCATACATATTATGAGTAATATTATTCACTTTTTTACAGTGTACCGAAAGTACACATCTGCATCTCTGCTTCATGCTTAGTGATGGGTTGTTTTAACTCTCACACGTCTTGGGGTTCTACCGGCAAATCACAGACGTGTGATGTCACAGACTCCTTGTTCCGATTGACGCAGTTAAAACATACATCTCTGCACTAACGAGCTGCCAATAATCATGGAGCAGAGCTGTAGATGTGCACATTACGTACTGAAACAAACTGGGGCAAATTCCTTTTCGCGAAAATCTGCAGTCCCTACTTATACTGGCTGCTTTTCTTACTGCTTACTAATAAAATATGAAAATTACATTTTAAAAGCGTAAGGCAAAATATTTGGGGAAAAGAGCTGGGAACTGCAAATAACATTAGTAAAGGCTTAAAAAAATTCGCGCTCTGTTTGGAGCATTAGCTAGGACTCGGACAACTATAGATTCTTATCAATTTAGAAATTGCTCTTGCCTTATTTGACACTTCTTGAAGGGCACTGAGCCAATAAAAAAACTCCTCTAAATGCTGGTCCCACAGTGTGGACTCACTGTGTCAACGACCATACAATAAGCAGCTGCTGTCTGATTGAGTATATACATATATTTATGGAGGCTATCATACAGGTTTCTAAACATAAACAGAGACACTGCAAAATCACCGGAAAAGTTATCTGTTTGCTAGGCTCGAACATGCTGTGTATATAACACTGGAGGTACTGTATCGATATTGGCAGCGCTGTTTCTGTCTTCAACAGGTACAGTTAGAACCGTACAGATTCAACACAGGACGTGTGTGATTTATCGCAATCTGTTTACACATGTCACAGATCGCATGACAGAGGAGGATTTAAGGGGGGCGGATGGTGCGATCGCCTCCCCCCTAAGAACCTGTGGTGTATGTTTTTCGTGTAGTAAATTGTTAAAATATATTCCGAAGAAACATCACATTTATACAAATAAATATTTGAAAATAATTCAACCATGCATATGAACTCACAAATGACTTAATATAAGTACTCACATAATATGTATATTTTATGTGATCACAATTGCAAAATTCAATATTGTTAAACAACTTTTATCCTCTCACAAGCTCCGTTTTACGTAAGCAAGATCCGTTCTTGCTCTAAAAGCACCATGTGCTGTGTTGGCGGGAGGATATGTTTCCTGTTTTTACACTTGTGTGATGTCCCTTTCGACCATTTCTCAGCAGGAGAGCGAGTATGTCAGGTCGAAGAGAGACTGGTCAGAAGCAAGGTCCTTTCATAAATAACGGTCCATAGCCGTGAGTTGAAAAGGGAGAGGGGGCGAAGTACGAACTATGACACCATGTCTTCACACTCTCTCAGTCACTAGTGTGTAGTGAATGAATGAGTGATGGTCTCAAATATATTTGTTATGAAGTGTTTTAGCCTACGTTATGTTTTAATGTTGAATACAAACTAGGAAGGTAGAGAAAATAACCTGTTTACACATTTTTAATAAACTGCATAAACGTGAAGCAACAGGAGATGGTGATGCTGATACTGTGACACAGGTTCGTTTTAATTATGTTATTTATACCGTGAAAGCCGTTTGAGTGTGAAAAATTCTGAAATTTAATTTGTACGAAGTAGTGTTTGTTAGTTAGTAATATATTATCTATTATCATGTTACTAGTGACTATATTATCCTCTCAAGAACAATTTTTTAGCGTGCATAGTTTTACTATAACTGTATGTCAAATTCAAAATTTCGACGTTACGGGAACATATATCAGCGAAACCTTAATGAATAACTGTAGTATGCTTACAGTTATAAAAACACAAAATTTTGTATTTAAAGTAATCTAAAGTAAAGGATTTTACTAAACTTTCAGAAATGTTTTAAAAATACAACTTTTTTTTTTATTCTTGTGTCCATAAATTTGAGCGAATAGCCGTTGGCTAATGAAATCTAATTTCAGTATAAATTGTTGGCTGTTAGTTTTCGTTGAGTGTATGTTACAGTGACATGAGGCTTTTGAATGAGTGAGGAGATTTTGTTCAAAACTTAACAGCTAGGTATTTTGTGTATGTGATGGGTGACATGATATGAGTATGCCGCAGCACCGGAATGAAGGGCTGGAGTAATCGGAAGATCCCCGAGAAAATCCGTCGACCATCAGAACAACATTTATTGCAAAATTTACCAGGTCGCGCCTATATTTTGTGAGGTGTGGTAGGTTATAATTTCCAATGTAGTATATAAGAACTGCGTCACAGAATGCAGTGTACCTGTAGTATGTAATAAACACTTCTAGTTTCTAAATTCAAAATGTTTTGTGCAACTTAGTTTTTTATTAATTAAAATTAGAGTACGATTTTCAAGAGCTGACACAACCAAAAAAAGATTCGTCTAAGCAGAATCTTAAAGTTGCACTTAATTTGCGACGACCTCAAGTTCTGTGGTGTAAAGTGTGTGGAGTAACAAGAAGTCGGCAAGTTCAGTTTAAACCAGTTAGCAAGCTCTCACTGTCCTCCCGTGGCATGACCGGTATTATGCAAGGTTTGTCGGTTTTGGAGTTGATGATTAATATGCCTGATAGTCTCAGCAATACGTAGCTAAATTACGTCGAAGGTTACCATGGCGTCGTCAACGATCTACCGCCCTAACTTGTGACGCTTTGCAATATTTCTAAACAACCGGTCCGAATACCGCAACTCGTAGGCGTCCCGACGTATAAATTGAAAACGCCCTGCGGTATCACCCTGACCCGTCGATCTCTTGATCCAACATTGTCTCTCTATTTTTAAAGGTGTCCGGCGCCTGAACTGACGCCCTGCGGGGGCACCCCGGCCCGCCGTTATCTGCGTCTCAACGCCGTCTTCCGCGGCTCGAAAACGTCTGTCCCAAAATCTGTCAACAACCTAGCCATGCTCTTGTTTGGCGCCAGCCTCCCTGTCGCTTACCCTGCAGGCTTTGGTTCAATTGGGCCAATCAGGTGACAGCTTCCGAAAGATAGCCCCGCCCTCCGAGGACACTTAACTTCCTGACACTGCTGTATTTATTACGTAATTATTTAATTTCATTCAGCTTCATTTTGACATATACCCTCCACGTTTTTTTATTTCCTAAAATTCATGACATTCTAATTACTGTAACTATTTAAGATTTGTGTCTTAAACACAATAGGCTGGCTTTCTTCCCCTCTCGAAGGGTAGTTAGGGGGGTTAAATTAACGTTAGTGGGAGCGAGAAGGCCCAGACGCTTACACCTGCTGTTTCCAAAAAGACAAATTATATACATTTCGGTTTTTCTTAAATAAAATTCTGTACATAGAGAACATCGGCATCCTGACACGATGGCGAGAAGAATGTAATTTATAATTGCTTATAACTGATGGCTATTACTCTTATCAACTGGGGTGGTGACTACATGGCACGCCTGAATTTTTTTTATATCAGCACAAATATTTTTCCTTTGCAAGCATAATTCATTGTTAAAAATATATAACTATTTTTGAAAGCAGTATATTCAAATTTTCGGCCTGGAAACTCCTGATATAGCACCATTTTACACCTTAAAATCCAAAAATTTTTTTTTTCCGGCGGAGGACCACCGGGATCTCCGCTTTTCGTTTGTGGAGTGCATACGTATACTCCTTAAGGCATACTCCCCGCCCCCCTAAGGTAATTGCTTAAATCCGCCACTGTTGCATTATCCAATAATAGTAGAGTATTGACACTTCAGTTCAATAGAAGCTATGTTCAATTAAAATATTTTAGCATTTTTCCAGTCTCTAAGCTTTAGTTACTTTATTAAATTTCGTGTAGGCCTAAAGTCGCATTAAAATAAACCGAATTTTTCCATTGGCTTACCTAGATTAATTTTTAAAAAATAAACGATCCTCCTTAATTCCTTAGATGCCTTCAAGTATTTGCTGGCATTGGTGATTTGGAAATTCCTCTGTGAATTTCGTACGCGATTGCAAAGTATGTATAGCATACTTACTGATATTATTACATTTTCTTTTGTAGAATTCCATACCATTTTTCAGGCGATCGTCAGTTAAGTGAGTTGAAATATTAGCCTATTATTTGTTTCTTATTTTTATCCTTTTAAATTTTTCTGTGATTGAAGTTAGTATTATCATTTACCTATAAGGTGTCCATGTGTCAATTAACTGCAACGTGGGGCTGATTTAGTAGGTCTACTAAAATCTAAAATCTAAAAGTGTGTGTGAAACAAAAGAAACCTTTCTTTTTTTACAGTAAATTATAATAATTCGAATGTGTTATGAGCTTTTACGTGATACAACTTTTCATTAATTCCTTGTCGGTATTGTTGTTAATATAGTTGTAAATATGCTGACATTGACGTACTTTTATTCAAAGTACGAAGCTTTTTATTGAATTGTTTGAAAATCTTTCACTGTGGATGTACATAGGCTACTCGTAACTATTTATAAAATTCATTTCCTGTTGTTTATCGAAAACACCACATTTATGTTCAACTACCAATGAATAAGTAATCACGTATCGGAGTATCACACATGTATTCTTTCCTATGATAGCGATATTGTCGTAACATTAATTCGGAAGTCTATTTCTGCAATCTTTTTCTATTTGTAATTTGTTATGGTTGTGTAACGTCACGCCGCACTTTTTTTTTTCAAACGAGATTACAATGCGTAAAACTTCCTTAAGCATAAATAGTTTACACAGACTAGTTTCCGTCTTCACTTTCACTTTGTTTGGTCATGTAGTGACATTGTTGTTGTACCATCGGCACTAACTTCCGGATTTCTTCCAATCCCTTGTAACTGGGATAGGGAAAACGAATACTTAACCGAAGATTTCCAAAGTTTTTCACCTCCGTCTGACAACTTACGCAACGAAAAATATGTTACGGGGAAATAATAACGAATTGAAATATTGCATGTCATTAACGAAAATAGTTTTCTTATAGTACGTTTAAAAGTGAAATGTAATAACGAAAATAATATACTATGAACTTCGCAATTCTGAAAGGTCTGTTTTCAGTCTTCATCATTCATCGTTGATCCATCATTCCCGTTTGTAATTTTGAATGTCAACTTCACCGACCGATGCAAATTTCGTATTTTTAATTGGCCAATGTTGTATTACAGTTTATTTTGAAATGCTGAACGGTGAGTGTTTTTCTGCAGCTTTGGTATGGAAAGTAAAACTATTTACCATGAAGCATTATAAACATAGAACATAGATATATAATAACAGTTCACACGAATCCCTTAAAAAATGGAGACAACTGCAGAGATCTAACGACTAAATATTAAAATAGTGCTACATTGAGTGTTTTGAAAATGATATTACAGTGTGGTGAAGTGTAGACTTAATTTCGCCCAAGACGTCCAAAGTAGATTACAGTTCTCCCCTACCAAATACTAACGTAATGAATTACGGTGAGAGACGTTCATAATAGCCATGTTCATAGCATTATTTCTATATTACATTCAACTTTCCAACATACTAAAAAAAACTATTTGTTGATGGCGTGCATTATTCCATTTCGGTGTTATTTCATTGCAACATTTATTTTTCGTTGCATAAGTTTTGTCCGACTACAAAGGCCGCGGTGGTCGAGTGGAGCCGACCCCCCCATGGCTCAGTTGGTAGAGCGGCCGGCTTTGGTACGAGGGGTTCTGGGTTCGATTCCCAGGTCTGGCTGGGTGTTAATTTGTGTTTGTCCAATTGGTCTCAAAAACTGTCACTACACAAATTGTCTCACGGAAAGTTACTGGGGTCACTCAAATTAAGTTACATTAAAGGGGGGAATGTTTGGTGCAGTGATGATGCGGTAGCTTCCGCCTCGCTACTGCACCAGGCATTTTTTACAAAAAAAAAAAGTTGTCAGACCTCCCGTCCTTCACCTAAGCGGTCCGGGTTCGATACCCGGCGTGTTCAGTTCCGGATTTTTTTTTTTTTCGTTTATGTAATGTGGCGGACGTCGCCGTTGTTTTCTCAGGGAACTCCCGTTTCCCCCGCTTCCCTCATTCCGTCCCTCCTCCACACTCACCCCACTCTCACATCATCCATTCTTCGGGCCGGACAACGACAGGCATGTCTTGCTAGTCGGACCAACCTTCATTCTCTCGTAAACGGTGTGACAACAGAATAGTTAGGAATACAGAAGTTAAATTTCCGGTAGCACGGCGAACTCAGTCACACACGCCAGCAAAATGGCTTCCCTTGGCCAGCAACATGGCGGAGACGCCTACCGCTAATCAGCGTAAGGTGGCTACCCTGCTAGCCGGCAGCCAGGCCAATAGTAAACCTGCCGTAACATGCAGGAGCCAAACATACACGGGGCTGATATCAACAGACTAGGACAGCCAATAAGTAGCGAAGTTCGCTCGTATCGAACGAGCCGCCACGTCATTTCACGTCTGTGTTACTACTATTTAGTCTGTGGTGTGACCCTGCCCGAAGGCGGGAACACGTGGTGGATGTTCGAACTGTTCGACGAATGAGGTAAACCTTGGCAGTCTTCTTCCCTAATACAGTCACTATAGGCATGTTACACAGACAGAAGTCCCTTGTCCCTGCTCATTTTAAGCACACATGCGTGCACACACGGCTGACCTCAGAATCAGCGGGGGAAATGGCGTAGTTCAATGTGTTTTTTTCAGTCACGTGACCAGTTTTTTTTTTACGATTACCAGAATTTCTATGAGCGCCTATGATGTTGTTCAGGGTTTCAAGATGGCGAGAATAAAAAAAAACGTACATATTTTCTTCATGTTAAATATACGTCCGCAGCACATATTTGGCGCCTTTATTTTCGTGCTTGTTTCGATATTTTGAACACAGCGCATTCAATTTCAGTTCGTTGTGATTTTGGTTATGTCTACTGTTGTTTTTATTTGTTTTTTCGCACCAAATGGCGACTTTCGTCTGCTGACAACCACTTGTAGGTCATTCGTGATAAAATGAGCTGTTTTGAAGCCCTAGTTATTGTTTTCCTTTCAGCTAAATTGTTTTTTTCACGCCACTTTGTAATAGAAACAAAAATGACTATACTAAACAGTCAAAGTGTATATAGGTTGTACCTCAGATCAGAGTAAATTAATATTATTTAATTTTATTTTATACCAGACCTTCAAAAGTGCTCACTTTATCACGAAACATATATACCCAACTCGATAGAAGGATAAGCAAGGGGTTGATCGAGAATCTGCTCTTGTGAGTATTTGGCACGAGTAAACTTTACTCGGGTTAATCTTTGCAAAGAGGAAGCTGCTAGCAAATATCTGAAGCAAAAAAAAAAAAAATTAAACAGCGCAATATGATTACTCACGGCTCACGATGTTTTATTTTATGACTCAGTGTTTATTTCATTCTTTTAAAGGCTGGTGCCCCATTTCGTCAATGTAACTACGCCGCAAATAAATAAATAAAAAATAAACATTTGTCTTAACCACCCTACCCTCGTAAGTTTTTGTAAACGCTTGTAGTAGGCAAGACGGGGTAGTCCTGGACCGACCGGCGCGGCGGTATCATCGCCGATGACCGCGTGTCCATCCTCAAACCGGTGCTTCACTTTTTTACTTCTTGTTCGTCTTCTTGTCTGACCACGGCGGCTCTCCCCCCTCCCAACATCTCTCCTAGACACTTTTCCTTACACCATTCTCTCGCCGCGTCACCTCCCCTCCTAGGGGCGTGCTCGGATCAGAAGACCGGTCTAACGGTATCCGGAGTTTCTTAATCCCGGGCGTCATCAGCTCGTCGGCATACCGGGCAGCTGTGCTCTTGGACCCAACACATTCCACTCATCTCGGCGCTGTACAGGTTATCCTTCTGCCGCCACTTTCCGCCGGCTGAGATCACTTCTCTCCTCGACTACTGTCTCAAGTCTCGTGAGAACAGGGGTCCTGCTTTACGCGAAAATAATTTTGCAGCAAATTGTTCCCGCATCTGCAGCTCTGCTTTATGCTGAGTGATTGGATGTTTGAACTGTCACACAAACTTACGATTCTACCCGCAAATCACAGACGTGTCGTACCTCTGTAACGTTGTTATGATAGGCATGGTCAAATGAGAGACGTTTATTGACTAAGACACGCGGCCAATACACATTAAGAAAACTTATGAAAGTACACATAAGTAGAGACATGCAAAATTCGCGTTATTTTCTGACAGCTGACTAGACTCCAAGTGACTATAGGCTTGTTCGACGACTCTCGCTGGCCGATATTGTCGTGACTTGCCGCGGAAAATGCTTACACGGTAGAGAGGCCAATCTATGTGAAGACGTAACACACGTAAATTACAACACATTAAAGTTCGTGGCCAATTGAATCGCAGATTATGCTCTGTTATATATAGAAAAGTGAAGCTTAGTCTGCTACCAAATTATAACGCGAATTTTGCATATCTCTACACATGCGGCACTGAAACAATCTGGGGGAAATGAGGGGGCCGTATTCGTGGTTGCTGGCAGCGAGTCTTTGTGGAAAAAGTTTCTATGTGACTGTGCAAATCAAAGTAAAGTTACTGCGATACCACTCGTATGTGATTTGAAGTAACGTTATTACATTTGACAGTTGAAAGTAGCCAATCGTTAGGGACCGGGAAATTTTGCGGATTCAATGACCTTCATGTTAGAATGCACTATCCTATGCATACTCGAGCCCCGACCATTTGTCCATTAACTGCTACTCAGTGGAACAACGGGCGATGAACGAATAGACGGGTATTGAATATGCATAAGACAATGGATTCTAACACGCTGGTAATTGAATCGGCCTAATTTTCCGGCCCCTACCAATCGTTAAGGCCATGAAGCAGAGTCGCAGAAGTGCACATGAGTAGAGGCACGAGTATTTCGCGTATTCATCTGGCAACAGCCTAGACTTCTCAGACCTATACACACACTGGCCCAAGTTAAGTATCCATTGGCTTCTAACCGTAACACGTGTTACCACCACGACTTGTTTCCTTACTTATAACTAGAGCCCGGTAATTTTCGCGAAAATAATTTTGCAGCACTTTGTTTCAGTGCCTTACGTGCGCACCTGCATCTCTGCTTTGTGGTCAGTGATTGGATTCCGTTAACACCCGGCGTGTGGAGGTTAAACCCGCAAATCACAGACGTGTTGTGTCACATTTATCCGTGTACTTATTGGCACAGTCTAATGAATAACGACTCTGCACAAAAACACTCTGTCAATAATCATGAAGTTGAGCTGCAGGTGTGCTCGTAAGACACTGAAACAAAGTGGGGCAAAAATCTTTTCGCGAAAACTACCGGGCCCTACTTATAACTGACTTGCAGTCGTCAAAGATGTTTTGCTACAGGTGTCGTCTAATCACAGAAGGAGTAGTGAAGTATACATTATTGGCATTCAACCGGACCTAGAATCAATACGCGAAATAATCGTGCCTATACACATGAGACATGAAAGAAACTGGTGCAGATATATTTTAACCGAAAATAGGGATTCCTATGTACGAAGTACCAGAGAATTTCGCGAGTAAATTTCTGTACAAGATATATTTCTAACACATGTGGTTATAATTTTATTTTGTAGCTGTATTGGGGTTGAACAGATAGGCCTTGGCGTTTTCATGATAAAAATAATATACCTGTGGTACCGTCTCTCAGGCAAACTTCACTACTCATTGGTGCAGTATCCAGTAGACATACATTTTATGGTGGAGTTCTTACAGGACAGTAGAATCTAACCTGCATGTCGTTAAACCGGCCACGTTATCCTGTCTTTCCTGACAAGATTGGGTGGTGCAAACATCTGGCCGTGCGTTTATTTCAAACCACGTGGAAAAAATATTTACGAGTTTAAGTAGTCTGGCCTTTAACCCCCCGTTGCAGAGAACAAATATTATGTAATAATATGAAGATGTAAATACTTTTATATTAAGCAGCTACATAGGCAGAGACTCGGAAAATTTCGCGGGTTAAACGACCGCAGTAGGATAGATTCCACAGTCCTTTGTACACTCTATCTTCAACTACTTGTTCATTGGTTGCTGCTCCAGTGAGTGGACAATTGTACAATGACAAGGTAGCGGTGTAGCACAGACTAAATAGTAATACAGACGCGAAATGACATGGCGGCTCGTTTGACACGGGCGAACTTCACAGCTTATTGGCTGTCCGAGGCTGTTGATACCAGTTTGGCTCCTGCATGTTACGGTAGATTTCCTATTGGCCTGGCTGCCGGCTAGCAGGGCAGCCACCTTACGCTGATTGGCGGTAGGCGTCTCCGCCATCTTGCTGGCCAGAGAAGCCATTTAGCTGGCGTGTGTGACTGAGTTCGCTATCCTACCGGCTATTTCACTTCTGTATTCGTAACTATTCCGTGACTGTAGTAAGTGAATGTTAGTCCACAATCCTCAAAGAAGATGGTCTCTAACAGTGAACAAATCTCGAAAGTAATTACCGCGTACGGATGTTTGAAATCTAAAGTCTTCTCAAATGAATTCGCAAAATGTTCTGGCCTTTACACATAGACTAGTGAGAGATTTATCGGGATCGACGCATTCATTAGCGTGCATGTAAATAAAAAAATACGTAATCGCAAAATAGCCGTAAGCAGCAAGGAGGATCTGGGATGTAAGCTAAGTGATGTGAACATTAAACTGACGCTGTGTTTGGCTGGAGGCAGACGTGAGGTCAATGGACACTCCTGACGCAGCTAGGTACATAGGAAGAGTTGGCCCTCTTCTTCGGCGGCTTTACGTAGAGTGCCACTCGCTGTACGATGAGCGATTTAAAAGGGTGAATGACTTCTCGTGCAGAGAACACTTAAATAGTCTCCAGAACATTGTTGCCTGTTGTGTCTTTTAGAAGTGGATGACATGTTATGACTAGAGACTTACCAAATTCACGTTATTTTCTGACAGCTAACTAGACTCCAAGTGACTATAGGCTCGTACGACGTCTCCCGCTGGCCGAGATTGTCGTGACTTACCGCGGAGAATGCTTACACGGCAGAGGGTCTGCAGCGGACCCGAATTGTAGCGAGGGCTGGAAGCAACCGAGTGTCTTGCTTACTACACGAGGCTAGTCGAATGGCCACACCGAACTTGTACGAAGGAGTCCAAATATCGACCTCTTTTCGTTCGGTCTTTTGTACACAGATTCGCGCGCGCGTGGCTGCTTTTCTATACGTAAATATTTTCGTTTTCGGTAATAAGTCTAGTATTTTTAAATCAAATTTTTACGTCTTTCTGAAAAGCAAGTACTGCGTCATCGCAGTGCGTATCTACATAATGCTTTTCATCAAGATGTTAGTGAGAATCTCCTTTTATTTTAATCGGGGAAAGCATGTACTCAAATTAGCGATGCCTGGTTTTTTCTTTGTTTTCGAGAAAAAAATCGCCTATTAATGGGAAGGGGAGATGGGTTCCCCAAAAATTGTAATAGTTTAATAATTTTTATATTTGTTCTTTGTACAATATCTAGTTTGTTATTAAACGCACGTTGTGACAATTTTTTACTGCAAAGAATAATTTTTAGCTTACATATTTTTTGCGTAATTGCGTGTCAAAGTCCAACTTTGCAGAAAATAAACGGTTTTATGCTAGAAAGGAACACTGACTTATTGAAATTAAATATTTCACAGTAAATAACATCATCACGAGCAACTTCAAGGCATGTATAAAAACAGCATTTAATAATTTTTGCCTTTTAAATCATTTTCGGACGACAATTAGCAATTTTT
>PNEQ01006173.1:39906-55803 GCA_003012365.1 Medauroidea extradentata
TATATATATATATATATATATATATATATATATATATATATATATATATATATATATATATATATATATATATATATATATATATATATATATATATATATATATATATATATATATATATATATATATATATATATATATATATATATATATATATATATATATATATATATATATATGTGTGTGTGTGTGTGTGTGTATGTGTGTGTTTATATGTTTATATATATATATATATATATATATATATATATATATATATATATATATATCGCATTTGTTGCATTTTGGTACATGTACACTGTCATGTGTTATGCATGCTTTTTAGTTGTAAGATTACACGATTTCGTAAATATATGAAACTGCTGGTTATGCATTCGATCAGGATTCGAGTTGTAGTTACATATATATTAAACATGCGTCTGTTTTCATGTTGGCTACTGATCTATATTTAGTCTCTTATTGTTGCTACTCACTTAAGTTATAAAATTATTACTCTTGGTTGATATTTAACCATATGATAAAGTATTACTTATTGTTTTGTTATTAAGTAAAAAAAATAACTTAGCTTTGATTATCAGCCCACAAATCATAAATTCTAGCATTGTTTCGTTATGAAATAAAATAAAACCATTATTCCAACTTATGTTTTGCTAAATATCAGCCATTACCGACACACAATGTTAAGTCAGTGGTGTAGTCGCGGGAAGGGGGTTAACTAGACACCTTTTTTCTAAAATTAAAGAATAAAAATTATTTGTATTTAAAAAAAAATATTGCATTTTTTTAAATTTTTATTTTCTGTTTAAGAATTCTTTTAAAATTCAAATAATTTTTGTTTTTTAATTTTATAAGCATGTCATTGTAGCCTGCAATGTCTTTATCCACTGTGATTTTTTTTTTTTAGTTTGGTATATCAGTTGGTTATAGTGTAGTCGTTAAAACGGAAACATGCAAAATATGACTTTAACAAGCCATTACGCGAAACCTATGAGAAATAAAACAATTTCATAAGAGCCAAATTTGTCACATTTTGTGTCTAAAATAATAAAAAAAAAAATATCTGGAACAAATAAAAAATAAAAAAAAATGGCGATGAAAATTGCGGAAGACCGCGCCCTTAAAACCTCGCCCATTGCCACTGGTATACGAATAAGCCAAGAAAGCACAATTGTTTTCTACGATTTCTTTCTATATTTACCTCAAATTAGTGTAAAATTCACTAAACGTTTTCACGCGTTAATTTATGCATCGTGCCTTCTGTAGAAGTGTGGTAAAAAACCGAACGTCGGACTCATTAGTCGAAGTCAACAAAGTCTTCAAGTCAATATAGAAAACAAGATATAGCATTAAAAAAAAACAACTATATGTGCACATATTTTGCCATAGTGATAAATTTGTGAACAATTTATTTCGTTGAAATGATAATATATTTAATTTTCACCGCACGAGTTATAAATGCTATTATGTATGACACACTGGCAACATATTTGCTCACGAAGTAGGCAAAAATTATTTTATGGTATTACGACATTTTATTTTAGATACTGACTTCTTCAGATTTATCTTTTTCCTAGCAAGTGTGTGTCAATTATTAGATATAATACAAATTGCGAAAATGTTTCATACCAGTGCATTTTATAAACCAGACTCAAAATCAGCGTTAGTGAATATTCACTAATATTTCAATGGTTTTAACTGATTCCTACGGACAAGAAGTTCCAGCGCAAAGAATTTTGCCCCAGTTTGTTTCAGTACCTTACGCTCACGTCTGCAGTTTTGTTTCATAGTCAGTGATTGGATGTTTTAACTCTGACTAGTCTTGAGGTTCTAGCCACAGATCACAGACGTGTGGTGTTGTAGTAACAATGTTATGATTGGCTCAATCAAATGAGATACGGATCTTCACAAATACTCGCTGCCAATAACCACGAAGCGGAACTGCAGATGTGAACATAAGGCATTCAAAGCAAATGGTGCAGAAAAAAATTTTTGCCATAACATCATGGCTTTAACTAGCGCAAGGTAAATATAATTTGCTACATAACCGCAATTGCACATATTCTTCTCAAAATTAAAAAAAAAAAAGTCATACCGATATGGTGGCTGATACCGAGCCTTAAGTTGGCACCTGTGTTCCAAACCGCGGTAACAGTGTCATCATACTCGCCCTCAACTCGCCTTGGGGGAGAGCAAGTAAAGAGAACTTCCCTAAGATCTGCATTCTATTACTTGTATAGTAATTATTATTTAAGTACGTAAGGTAAACTTACCCTACTTCGTGATACTAAATTTTCGAATTTCAGTAATATAAACATGTTAAACATTTTAAGGCCATGGTCTATAGTTTATTCTGGTTTCGTGGTAATTATTTTTTAAAACTTAAAAGAAAGCAGATATCAAATATCAGTTTAGCAGTTTTGTTTAAAATAGAGGCAAGCAAATAGAAGAAAGAAATTATACGATTTCAACTAAAAAATCAATTAACCAGAATTTCGTTGGTTACATAATTAGCCAAAACCATTGTATGTACTGCCATTAAAAAATCAGCCAACATGGAGAAGAAGATTTTTAACTAAACTGCCCGACAGATTTTTTATATATGCTCTCGTTCAGGCGTAAAAAATTAATATAGCTTAAAAAAGTAGAAACAATAGAATATGGCCTTAATTGTGATATTATATGTGATGTATTGATCACTTATTGTAGAAACTGCCTGCTCTCTGTTGGTAATCTAGGGAACTCAGTGTACAGATCCTTCCTGATTGTGTGGAGTCCGCAAAGTGGTTTATCGCGATATTCAGGTATATCACCATATATATGGCAAGTTTACCCTACTTATTAGCAGCTAGGCTGGTCATGAGATCCAGGAATACGTCCGTCGTGCATCCAGCGTGCGACAACTTGGAACTTGTTCTCGAGTCAGTACCACAGCTGTGAGAGGCCAGCGCCCCTAGCGTGTTACTCTGATGATTTATGTTGCCGACCTAGGAAGGGGAGGACGTGGCCGTCGTTTAAAGTAGTTTAATGCCGGCGCCATTTGTAATCGTTAACGCTGCTCCTGAGCGGCTGGGAGAGTCATTGCTGGGACACAGGAGGCCGCATGCGTTCTTCAGCTGCGCTGGTGTCCTCGGGCTGACGTTCGTTCGTCTTGATGAACGGCTCCAGCTTACTCCAGTCTCATTACTCACAACTCGTCTCTTTTTACCTCCATTGTAATTATGGCAATGTTAATCCGAATCACGCAATTACCCAAAAAGAAAAATACAATGGTACATCTCAACGGTGTAGCTTAGTCGTATTTCAAGGCAAACAGTGATAGATCCATCTATACACTTTGACCACGTTGTAGTTGTGTTGTAGACCTGTGTGGGGACCCATGTTTTTACGAGAATAATTTTACCCCAGCTAGTTTTAGTGCCTTACGTGGACATCTGAAATTATGCTATGTGGCTATTGGCAGCGTGCCTATATGTGTGTGTGTGTGTGCGCGCGCACACACATCTGCAGTTCTGCTTCGTGGCCAGTGAGTGGATATTTTAACTCTCACGAGCCTTGGGATCGTACCGGCAAATCACAGATGTGTGGTGTTGCAGGAAAGTTTTTGTAATTGGCTCAGTCAAATGAGATACGGCTCTTCACACAGACACGCTGCTAATATAACCATGCAGCAGAATTGCAGATGTGCACGTAAGGCACTGAAACAGACTGGGGCAAAATTCTTTTCGCGAAAAAACTGAGTCCCTACTCATTAGGCGCAATTCAATGGACTGGAGTGCAGTCTTCTCATTGACAAATCGCCTCCACGAGATATTAAGTTGTGATAACGATTTTTTATGGCGTCATATGCAATATAAAGGTGTATTGTACAGTACATTCGTACGGCTCTTGAAAGATTCTGCGTCATAGGACGGCGAAATCAACCATTCTTGCAATTTAGTCAGCGTATAAATAAAAAAACTTGAGAGATGATCGATCTGAAATGGGAACACACACTTATAACGTTCATTAATTGCTATTCCTAAGCAGACATCACTACGTGGGTTGGATAGTTTTCGAATAAACTTGCATCGATGGAAGTTCCGCTCGTCGTTCAGGGGCAGTAATAGGCGGCAACCTTACACACGTGCGTTGAAGTGTATTCGCAAGCAGGTGATTTCTGAAACTATTTCACATGCTTACATTTTGCGAATCTACGCAAAGAAAGCACACCTTGAACTCAGAGGAAATGTCAT
Source organism: Medauroidea extradentata (assembly GCA_003012365.1). Classification (NCBI taxonomy): domain Eukaryota; kingdom Metazoa; phylum Arthropoda; class Insecta; order Phasmatodea; family Phasmatidae; genus Medauroidea; species Medauroidea extradentata. The sequence goes on from PNEQ01006173.1 coordinate 44,139, forward strand.
TGTTAATACGCCATGGTCAATAATACGCTGTTTCTAAGTCATCCAGCTTAGCTAAACACTGCCGTTTCAGACCGCAGTACGGAAGTACTTGGAACTCAGATTGAAACATGCGCTGCATTTTCCTACAAACTTTCTACCAATTGAATTATATGGTTACCGCTTAAAGTTAAGCCGGTTCACACTATCCATAATTCAGTATATAATTCCGTACCTAATTCAGTACAAGTAGTACTGCGACAGTGTGTACCGCAACTACGCTGGTTCCAGACAGAGTTCCATACTTAATTTCACAGATAAAGCCCGTCTTATTTTTCATCGTAGTTTATGTTCACGCGCATACGCAATGCACACTTACAGCCACGGCGCATGCGGAGTACGCAGGCAAGGATGCCAATGTGATTTGAATATTAATAAATTCTTGTTTCCTACTAATCACACAACTGCAGGAGTTTTCAAAACGTAAATAATACAAGACAGTTTAATTTATTTGGGAATATCATGCTTTTCTTGTTTTTTAAAATAATTTTCTAGAATTCTACAGTTATTCTTTACAGATTTTAGCAACCAGCATATCACAAACATGTTTTTCTTCTTTATGTACCGAAAGTTGTTAATATCAGTGATAGTTAGGGCCCGGAAAATTTCGCGAAATCAATGACCTGCAGGCTAGAATCCATTGTCCTATGCACATTCAAGTCCCGTCTATTCGTTCATTATACGCTATTCCGCTGAGTATCAGCTAGTGGACTAATGGTCGGGGCTTGAGTATGCACAGAACAGTGCATTCTAACATGTAGGTAACTGAATCCGCGAAATTTTCCGGGCTCTAGTGATAGTGTGTTCTCAACACAGAAGTCTTGCTACATTATTCTTGTATAAAATCGCTATCGATGTTTATGCACAGAAGTAAGTAAGGAATTGAGTAGAGAATTAAGGATAGTGTATACTGGGCATAAAAATGGATCGTCGGGAATGTTGCATCCTAATAAGAACTTGGCTTGTAATGGCGATGCGACATTTGATGCGCTATTCAATGTCGCTCTTACAGCTCCGTCGGTTTCGAGCCCTTAACACGACAGTAGGCGACGTCGTTAAGAGTTCGTGGACCTGGCGCATGAGACGTGCTGTAGTGTGGTACGGAAACTATTTTTTCTTCTATAACTATTGAAATGTTTCCAATGTGTTTATCTACGAAAAGAAGACACACTTCAAACTGTCCCTCTATGATTTAAAAAAAAAAATGACGTCAGTTTATAAAAAAAACATAATTTCCAAACTCCTCAAAAGTACTAAAAATGACTTTTCCATGTTGCTGTAGCTCAGAAAATATTAACCGTAACCGGAAAACTCAGTCATAGAAACCTGAATTAGACTTTACCTCATACTTTCCACAAATAAATTAACAGGGTCATCTCTCGAAGTCCCGTTGAATAACTGTTTCTACGAAAACAATGCGTGCTAGTTTTAGTACGCGCCCAGAGGCGTTGAGGTGTTTGACGGACGCGTTATATTCTCCTTATAGCTAGAGCCACGATTTTATGGCAAAAAGATTTTTGCAACATTTGGTTTCGATGCGTCATGTGCACACCTGCAGCTCTGCTACATCGTCTGTGGTTGGATGATTTTACCCTCACTGGCCTTGGCAAATTATAGACGTACAGACTCACAATAATCTTATTCCGATTGGTGCAGTCAAATGAGAAACGTGTCTGAACATAGACACGCTGCCAATAACCTTGAACCAGAACTGCCGATGTACACGAGAGTCACTGAAACAAAGTGGAGCAAAAATCTTTTCGCGACAAAATCGTGGCCCTACTTATAGCCATTTCCGTGTATCGAACGAAAAACAAATCTAGCGTCCATTAGCGCGGTTGTGGTTTAAAGGAAACGCTTGTTAGTCAAGATGATAAACACTACGCTGCTTGTAATATGACTGATGAGAAAAGCGGCACCACTCTAACCTCTTATTGGGTGAGGGCGATACAGTATTTTTTATCCTGTGATCTGCAAGGGAAGTGATCCGTTGTGTGCACGGAACCAATCACATGCTTACGGTACTCCTTGGTGAGGCAAGACGGACGCGGAAATATGCAAGGATAGTACTGTTAAAGGATCCTATTACACGTTGCATTTTGTCAACAGGGCGTGACTTCAAAGCTGTCGATTACCTATGTGACCGGAACAAGTCTGCGTTCATCCACCCAGGGAGACTTCAGCCATTTACAAACATTTACCGCTCGAGCACCAGGAGTCCGTTCAGGTTGGCTCGGTACATAAATATTCTCTAACGGAACAAGTAATTCAACCAAATAAAAACTTACTTGTAATGGGATTCCTGGCCAGACCGCAGACTAAGTAGTAATACAGATGTGAAATACGTGGCGGCTCGTTTGATACGGGCGAACTTCGCCGCTTATTGGCTGCCCGAGATCGTTGATACCAGCCCCGTGTCTGTATGGTTCCTGCATGTAACAGCAGGTTTCCAATTGGCCTGGCTATCGGCTAGCAGTGCAGCCACCTTACGCTGATGGTTGTAGGCGTCTCCGCCATTGCTGGCCAGGGAAGCCATTCAGCTGGCGTGTGTCCTATCAGCTATTCCACTTCTGTATTCCTAAATATTCTGTGGCCATACGGAGCGACTGTGTGACTCATCACACTGAATTTCTCTTCACTATTTCCGGTTTCAAGATATGTACTTAAAGTCCCTGAAATTTCGCGGATTCAACTGAGGAGAGGTTGGAATCTTTTTCGATTGGGCCATTGTTTATTAAACATGACCTTGAGGACTCCGAACCCAATGGCAGACATGAATAAAAACACTCATGGACTCCCGCGCTACATCGTCAAATGTTCAAATGTCCACTCACTGGAGCGGGCAGAGAGTACACAGGACTGTGCAGTCCAGCCTGGTGGTAGTTGAACCCGCCAAATATCCGTGACTATATATATATATATATATATATATATATATATATATATATATATATATATATGTGTGTGTGTGTGTGTGTGTGTGTGTGTGTGTATACTGTATAGGTAGACCTGGTTGAAAATATTACAGCAGGGACGTAGATACAGGGTTTTGTGTTCTGTAGACAAATGTCTCCAAGAATATTTGTTTACTTTAGCAAATAACAGCTGTCCATTGGTTGCTTGCTGATACGTAGAGACCTGAAAAATTCGCGTTTTCTTTTAGGAGCAAAGCTAGAGTTTCAGCAACTATAGGTCTGTATCACGTTCACAATTGGCCGTTGACTTACTCGACACTTCCTGGAAGTAGCTGAGCAAATAATAAAACTGTAGCTGAATACATGTCCATTCCACAGTGTCATCGAGCAACTAATGAACAACTGTTGTCTGCATGAGTTCACAAATATTCTTGGAGGCTAGCCTACAGGTGGTCGAACCCGCGAATTTTTTCGACCTCTACTGATGCGGTACCACAGGCAAATAGCTAAAACGACACGAACTTACATTTGTTTGAATCCTAGCGTGTTATTGGTCAAATCAGTAACAAGTCCGTCAGTTCATTTAAGTACAGCTTGTATCTTCATTCTCTTCCTCACTGATAATGGTATCGCGTGAAACACGTGTTTTGAAGCGGGCGTTACTAAAGTGTGCGAGAACTTCTGAAGTCCTCATAAACACCTCATAAATGCAGTTGCAACTACCAGTTTTGTTGTCAGGGTACATAACTTCAAGTAGGTAACCACAGTGTGCAGTTTAAAACAATTTTTCTGTTTGCAATGCACCAATGCCCATAACGTAGTGATATTTGCACCAATGCCCGTAACGTAGTGATATTAGGGAGATGAGATTGCAAGACAATTGAAGTCGACTTCGTAGGATGTCACTGAAGTCAGACTACATCAAGAAGCCGGTAACGTATACAGGCTGTTTCACAAAGAGTTTCCGTTGGTGCAGGACTTTGTTCTTACATCATTTGCAACAAAAATAATGCTATGCATATGGGTCCTATTTGCCGTATTTTTATAGTAATAGGAAACAGTTAAGAAAAAGCGCAATAAAAGCATAAATTAATCAGTGTTGTTTTTTCAGACCATATTGTTTTTATTTTAGCATAAGCAGTTGCACATAAACCACACCATGCAGTCAAATGTCTAGGATAAAGAGCATATTGTTTATGGCAGCCCGTGTTAAATGTGCCGTGTCGGTAATCTACACGTTGCAGTTCAACTGTCTGTTCTCATTTAACAACACTCTTAACCAGAATTAATGAATGTTAACAGATTTTTTTTAGCGGTTTTCACAGATTCCGTATGGAGCAGTTTAAACAATTGAAACAGTGAAAAATCACAGGAAAATCAGTGAATAGTTACTGATTCACTCTTTGAATGCTAGCAATATACATCGGAATTAGTTAATATTCACAGATTTGCCAGTGGTTTTTCACAGATTTAATTAGTTTATTATAAACTGCTCCATCCGTAATCTGTGAAAATCTCTGGCAAAACTGTGAATATTAACTAATTTTGATGTATAATACCGGTACCCTTATGTACAGTAGTACTGCTTGACAAACCTAAGTGTGGACCCGGGTAGGGGAGGTAAGAGCGCTATTGTTTCGAGCTTGTCGTGTGAAAGCAGTGGAGGAGAGTGTCTTGGGGCCCTCCCTCCGTGTACATTCCATTCATATTGTAAGCGACCATCTGTAGTAGGTCTAATAGGCCTGTGCAACCCATGAAATAAAGGTTGGACGACAACTACACGCAGGTTGTCACTTTTTGGCTGACGAGACTGTACGAAGTGCTTGTCGCGACGGCCAGGCTACTTGCTCGCTATTGGCTGGTACGGTGTAGGGGGTCGAAGGAGAGTAGGAGGGTGAAGTATGTCAGAGAGGGGGACGGCTGTAGTTCACATATTTTCCGAGGGCACACTTAGGTTTGTCGAGCAGTACATGCCATTTCTTTCCCTCCAGATAATGTATGATATAAGACCTGTGTGTGGCGGTAAAACCTCTTAAAACACCTTGTATAAGCACCGATGAAATAAGCCACAAAAGCGCTTTTACATAACCGCGAGTGTTTCGTGATGGCTACATCGCGGGATGCCAGTCATTTTCGGCGGCCCGTTGTCGGTGCACGCAACCGTTTGGAAGACCGGCGATTACTTAGTCGGGAGCACGAACATCACACGTAATGACATGTTACAAACATCCCAGAGAGATGGGGGAGGGGTCTGCGTAGGCGCCCACGAGATCCGAATACGTAAAAAGAAACACATTTCTCAGCTATAAATCTAAACAGTGAAAACGCCTACAGTTTAGTGCAATGTACTGTGAAAAGCGAAAATTACTTCATTGTGGTCAATTACTTCAGAGAATGAGTTTCACTGTTCAAATAAAACCTTACAACTCCTGCTTAAGAGTGAGTGATAGTTACCATCTTGAATTTTTATATTTTGTGTTGTAGTTATTCATCTGACTAGGAACTTTCACCTAACTACGGAATAGAATACAAATTGATATAATTTTAGACATCATAAATCTTTATTTTCCGTTACTGTTGTCGCAGATCGAGTTGCTGTTAATAATCAATTTCTAACGGCAATTCGATCTGTAACAACAGTAACGACAATAAATATATTTACGGTATCTAAAATTCTATCAGTATGTATTCTATTCCGTAGTTATGTTGAAGTGTCAAAAAATTTCCCAGAAGAAAAGTTATGACACGAAATACAAAAATTCAAGATAGTGACTATGACTCACTATTAAGCGTGAATCCAACAATTTCACTGTTTGACTAGCCTCCTTCACAAGCATTTAACTGAATGACTGTTACCACTAACCCCATTTTGAAATGTGTAAGGTAAGTGGACTTTGCGTCTTGTTGACGAGGTTTTTCAAGATGGTGACACATAGTTTGACACAATTACAGGAACTGAGAGAGGAATCGGCCATGGCACTTATTGAGGAACCATCCCAGCATTCACATTTCAGGAATCAGGATGGCCGTATGACGGGGATCGAACCTGATTACGCCCGAATTAGAGCCCATCGTGTCGCCGTGGCTCCACCTGGCTCGGATTGGAATGCGTAATTAAATTTATTGGATCCCATCTCTGGAACTGCACTTCACCCTACATTTTGAAATTCAAGGGCGCTTCTCACCTTGCACAGTAGCGATGGAGTGATAAGGGCTACAATGCAGCGTGCACCATGTGCCCCACTTTTGTTACGTGCTAGGCACTGAACTGGTGCGTAGGGTTTCCGTCGTATCAATATAACTATACTGACCGTAATTTATGCTGTCAATAAATTTGCAGCAAAGTTAAGGCCATGAACAATCATTTTTACTGCTTTTATGATAATTATTTTTCAAATCATAAATGAGAGTAGATATAAAAAACTTTGTTTACTATGCTAAATTTTTTTCAAGACAAAATGCACAATGGTTTTTAGCTAATTATGCAGTTAAAGACATTTTCATTAATGAACTAATTAACAAAATATATTCAATTTTTATCGAGAAAAAATTAGACTACATGGTAAAACTAATGTTTAACAAAACTGCAACAGTTTTTCGATATCTACTCTTGTTTAGGAATATAAAGTAATTGCACTAAAAGCAGTAGAAATGATGGATCATGACCTTGATTGTAGAACTGCTGGTACTTAACATCATGTGCGTTAAATGTATTTTCTATTTGCAGACCAGTGCAGTGAGAACAAACAGGCTACAATAGTTCCGAAAAATAAGCGTATTTGTAACTTACTGCTACTGAATTATATATTCACGTTAGCACCCTGATTCCCTTAAGAAAAAAACCTAAGCCAAATCTGTGGAGTCTGACTGGAATATGGGGAACAGTTGCACTAAACTTACGGGCTTAACTTTCGTTCACTAAATCTCAGTGATATAAGTGAGCTTTGCGCTCATATTAAGATAACCCCCACTACCGGTAGTAAATAAGACTCAATTACCAACATTTAAGTGGGTGTAATTATTCTTTGTATGGTCTGGCTTTTTTTAGCGTAGTTTGAGACAATTTCTCGTGTGTCCAGCTAAGTACAATGTTCGGTGAGTGATATTCCGTCGGTTAAGATAACTACCACATCATATTCACAGCGTAAGTTGAAAAGGAACACAAGTGGTCTAGATATGAGTCAGTAACTTTTGAACCAGTAAAAAAATATTATTGAATCATGCATAACCCAGGCCATAATTAAATGTCTGTGTAAGAAAATATTTAAGAAACGCATAACTTTAGGTGTTACAATATATAGATAACTATGACGCTCTGCACAAATTTTCTAAATGTTAGCCTACTCACTTCTGTTCGTTTTTATATCGGTAGTTATTGATGAATCGAAATACGTCACTTTAGCAATATCAAGAAAATATTTAAGAAACGCATAACTTTAGGTGTTACAATATATAGATAACTATGACGCTCTGCACAAATTTTCTAAATGTTAGCCTACTCACTTCTGTTCGTTTTTATATCGGTAGTTATTGATGAATCGAAATACGTCACTTTAGCAATATCACTTTAATATTTTTTATTGCAACAATACGTGTCTCACGAACGTTTCATACGCACGACAGAGCACATCGAGTCAGCATATAATAATCAGCTCTCAGATATTTTATTCAGTCGCCCACGGGCATTGAAAGAGAACTGTTATGGCATGCTACTATCAGCGTTTATCGCGTGACTCGACATGTCGCCATTCAGCTCGTCACTTCGTAAAAGGAGTTGTGCACGTTACCATCGACATACACCACGATGAATTGGCAGTTTGCATATCTATAAACGTGGTATTGTCGCAATAAAGAGGAATGCCACTATTTGCTAAAAACTACGTATTTTATCTTAATTAAATGGTTTTAGTTTTTCAGTGCACTAAATATGTTGCTAATTTTCCGCATAAATTCCATTATTTTCATAAATTTGTTTAGAAATACAGAAATATGTTGCTTTGCTTTAGTAACTTTTATGACCTAGCCAGATACATCTTATTTCAGTGTAAATTATTTCGTTTCAGTAAGTCTGTTGATTTATATTGGGTGTATGTTCCCGTAACGTGCAAATTTTTTACTTCTGACATGCCTGTGTGCGAATACTATGAATGTTACAAATTTTCCCCAAGAGGAAAATGTAGTTACAAAATAATGTCTGCAAAACTAATATTATTTCATAAAATTATGGATATCACATCTAAATAAATGCTTTTATTATTTTGATCATTAATGGCCTTGTCTCAACTTGACAGCCAACAGCCGGTGTCGCTTGCAGAAAGTACTATTTGTTGTATCAATATCTGTCGGTGTAGTCAGTAAAAATGTATCTTTATAGGAGGATTTTGTGTTACTATGTATTTCGTTAGCATATTTTATGTTTCTATTTTTACATGGATTTTATAAAAGGGCGAGGGTTAGCTACTATTTGCAATTTTATAATATCTTAGTTGTTGTATTACTTATTCAGGTATATTGTGCATAATGCAATATAAGGCAGTTAGCAAAGCTTCTTTTGTCATGTTTCAAATAAACCTTGCTAAAACCATGAATAAGGAGGTGTAACATGATATAGACGATTCAAAACATGGCAGAACTTGATGTTTGTTAACTTAAGGCCTCGCTCCCTAGTTTAGCAGTGGTTTCGAAAATATTTTTTTTTTGTAACGTAAATCAATACATATATCAAAAAATCCTTTGGCAGTTTAACACTTATATATCAACGTTTTAATACGAAATTTTCTGCTGCAATACACCAAACTGATTTTTAGATTTTTGCCCCCGAAATAGTACACATTTTGTTGTGAAAATAAGCCAAAATGAAGCAAAATAATTTTTTTTCTCGCAAACGGTATATTGTTTTAAAAAATGGTCGGGTAAAATTGTGTATCGTGTGACTGTACACTGTCTTAAATTTTTTCAAAGCATTTGGTTAGCAAATATTTAAGTTATTTGCAATTGTTTGAAATAAACGGGAGATCATGGCCTTAACGTCCTTGCAGTCTTGCCACATGATTGCGCGCCTCTGCGACACAGCGACAGCTGCTATTACTCATTTTGTAGTAAGAGTTTTTTATTTAATGCGAGCTCCTGCCGCGGAATACATAACAGTTCTAGTCACAACATTAAAGTTATACGCTGGTCTACGTATGAAATAAAAAAGTTACCATAAGAAGGAAAGAATAGCGCAATTGCTCCATAACTGCAGAGTTAAATTTATTATGCTTAAATGAGGAAGTCATTAGTCATACCGTCAGAAACTGCCTTTGAATCTCGACTCTAATATTCGTTTAAATGATTTCGTTATTTTCCAAGGCTTGCATTTCTTCATGTCGCACTGAAAAAGTATATTCGTAATGCTTCTGCGAATTGTACTGATGATGACAACTTCCGGGCGTTTGTAAAAAATTCTTTTCGGAATTTTAATCTACATATTATTTAATGGCGTAGATAACACTGGCTTGTTTTATTCTCATTGGGTTATTTTGTATTTTGCTTACGTTTTAAGTCTAATAATGTTCTTCTGTATCTTAACAACAAATTCTGGATAACCCGAATTTTGCACGTCTCTACATATTATTAAAGATAAAGGTGTGTTGTACACCCCCGTACCTTTCAAAAAATTCTGCGCCAAAATTTACATATCTAAAATATACCGCATATCCCATTTTCGCAATTTTCGACCGCTAGAACATATGCTTTAATGAGTAGTGGTGAACTTTAAATAGGTATACAAACGTTTAAAGTTATTTATATTGTAGTCCTGAAAGATATTACTCATGTGCGATGAGTAGTTTTCGAATAATCTGGTAACGGTCGAAGCTGTGCACAACGCTCGGTGGCCTGGGCAAACGGCCACCCTACGTGGGATGTGAACCCAGGTGGACGTATAAATCCCAAAACCACAGCATACCACGAAACATACTGGGTCCTTGCTGTCTGCCCGGGCCTAACAAGGCAGTGTAATAGTTAACAAGGCACCCAGGAACAGGTAATGAGGTAGCAGGATGGTTACTCTTCTCTTTATCCTGCCTTCATTTGTTTTTCTGTCCGTCCCGGACGTACTCCGTAAGAGCACCGGAGTGCCATACAACCCCGCCCATTAATTATCTTAACGGTACATACCGTTGTTCAGGTTTGGGAAGGACGCGAGTACGCCAGGCAAGCCGAGTGTCTCAACAGAAATAACCATGAATTTTGAAGCTCACTACGAGCGCCGTGTAAATTCGTCACGCTGGAATTGCACAGTAGTTTCTTTTGCTGCATTGTTAAAGCGAAAAGTCTTTCTGTAAATGCAATTTGAATTCCTCCTACAACCCAGGTAAATCGTAGGAATGTCTCACCTCTATGCGCTGTACGGTACGCGTCACCCTCCAATCAGCACCCACTTGCTAATTCGCCAGATGCTAACAACGATAACTCATCGGTAGTAGACACAGATACAAGGTCAGATTCAATAGCATCATCCTATCACAGAGAAAATACTCCTGGGGTAAAATGGACCAACAACCCATTTCACTTTGGTGAACCAATTGTGAGATACGTTTACATGTTACCTGGGGAACAATTATCTTATAAAGACTTCTTTCGCGTGATTTTCATTCCATTCAGTGTATTTTGAGCCGTGCGAAAGTTTAATCTATGTACTCCAAATTATCTTAAGTAATTCGTAAAAAATATGCATTTCTGTGTTCAATATATTTTCAAATACCAAATTTCCCCAAAAATAAATTAAATATAACATTTTAATTTCGATCAGTGTAATCTTGATGTATGTAAATTCGATTGATATAATTTCAACTGAAGGGTCTTGTTTTCAACTTAAATGTTTTTTTTTTAATTTAATGTATTCAAAAACAATTGAGTAAAAACATTAATAGAATGGAAAATGTTGAGTATTACGATGTATAATTAATTTTGAATATGCAATATAATTGTACACTTACATAAAATCATGTTTTATATTTTATACAAAATGCCAACGTGGTTCAGTTATTGTGTTGACCAGTTTCATATCCGAGAGTCTCTCGACTTACTTGGACCAATGTTACAAATAAATAAAATGAACACAGCAAACAATTATGTGAAAGGAAAATATTTGTACTTTTAAATTTTTTTATAGAAGTACAAAAAATTATCCTAGTAATTTGTACTATAATTTCTTATAGTGTATGATGGGACATTGGTTCAGCTTTGAATGGTTTCTTAACACAGGCAGTTAGTTCATCGCTTTAAATATCGAGGAAAGGTTATTTATTTGATCTCTGTACTGAAGAATCGTGACGTCGAGTGTAGGTACGATGTTTGACGTTACCACTTCTCACTCCCTCAGCACACAAAGACCTGGCAGGCGGACATGTTGAAACACTCGCCAAATACTAGAATCTCTTCAGATGTTATCTGCGAAACTTGAAACTTTCCTTGTGCAGAGTACTGTCTTTGTAGCCTAACCCATTCCGTCGTATATTAATTTTTGAATTAAGGAGTCAACCTACCTAGCTTGTAGGCACGGAGTTGAAGACCTCGCTCTTTAGTTTTGCAATGGTTTCAAACATATTTTTTTAACTAAAATTAATACATTTAGCAAAAAATTCATTCTTGCTGTTAATTTTCGAATAAACATCTATTTACCGATGCTTGCCCACCGTCAGGCGAGGGAGAGTGTAATACAAATGTTA
>PNEQ01006173.1:55903-102409 GCA_003012365.1 Medauroidea extradentata
TATATGTGTGTGTGTGTGTGTGTGTGTGTGTGTTTCTGCCAAAAGTTTAAAAAGGGGGGGGGGGGGAGTCAAAACGTGTAGAGGGGCAGAACGAGAAATTTAAAGGGCATTACCACGCATGCTAGGACAGTTAGTAATTACTAATTATTACTAGGGACCTGAAAAATTAACATTTTGTTTTAAACAACTAAATGCAGGACTACTTAAGTTACGTAGTCTTACTGTATTAGCGAGCAGCCAATGAGCAGCTGTTGACTGCTTCAGAAGTCAGATATTCCTGGAGTCTAAATTGCAGGTCAGTGAACCCGCGAATTTTTTCGCTCCCTATTTATTACTGATACATAGGGCCCGGTAGTTTTCGCGAAAAGATTTTTTCCCCACTTTTTTTTAGTGTCTTTCGTGCACGCCTGCAGTTCAACTTCATGGCTATTGACAGAGTGTTTTTGTGCAGAGTTGTTATTCATTTGACTGTGCCAATCAGTACACGGATAACTGTCACACATCACGTCTGTGATTTGCGGGCTTAACCTCCACACGCTGGGTGTTACGGCATCCAATCACTGACCACATAGCAAAGATGCAGGTGCGCACGTAAGGCACTGAAACAAAGTGATGCAAAATTCTTTACGCGAAAATTACCGGGCTCTACTGATACATTATTTCATTGTGTTATTATTTATTAAAATAAAAGTAATTTGGGTGCACAAATTTCCACTCTGGGTGCCTTCAACTTCGGCGATATTCGGTAAGGATTCGTTTGTCCTAATCGACTTACAAGGGCCTGCGATCGTGGCCTGAAACATCTGTACGGCAAATTTCCAAATAATTTACCACTAGAGGTGATGGTATATCGCGAAAATTTTGTGTGCCAACATACCCTTGAAAACACTGTAGTTTCTTGCAACATGTATGATAGAGTGATATAAGTTTGATACGACGTAGCTGTCTGCAGACCAATAACAGGCATAACATATTACAATAGCGGGATTCTTATTGGCTCAGTCAAATAGGGCAACAGTTATACAAACAAGAGAAAGCCAGTATTTCATAAGCTGAACGTGCGTTGAAATCCAACAAACAGTCAGGTTTTCCCGCGATAAACCATCGTCTCTATTTATCACACGTTTCAAAGGCTTGCGTGTAAACGTAAACAAGGTTGTTTAAGTACAGACAGCAAAAGCACCGACATACCTTGCAAAGCTTCCAGCACACGCTAGAGGTGAAGTTACTACGTGTTGTTTTCGGAGATATGCGTGCACGGGGAAGGTTTAGTAGCACGTTGTGAAGGCGTATTGTATGTGCAGCAGGTTGTGGACAGTCGAGGCAGTTAGACACGGGTCTGGCAGGCATCCAAGTCGGACTTAGGCGTGGGCGACCGTGTGTCTACATTAAGGGCGCAGACTACAGCAATTTTCATCACCTTATTTTTTTCTTCTTTTAGACACAATATGTGACAAAATTTGGCTCTTATGAAATTTTTTTATCTCTCATACTTTTCGCGTAATGGCTTGTTAAAGCCAAAATTTGTGTGTTTCCGTTTTAAGGACGAGGAGAGATTGGAATTATAAGTAATGCATATGTTGGAAACTTTTTCGATCGGCTCACATCATTAAGTATCAATAAGAATTATCTTTTTTCTGCAAGTTAGTTATTTTTCATTATTTTGGCTACACCGCAACTGACATTTTGTGACCTTGATAGGTGATTATGCTAAAGCTATGGGATCTAATTTTTTTTCCTTTGGAGAAATGACATGTTATCTGATGTGTAAAAGTTGAACAGTGTTTGGCACAAATATACAATTTTGAATTTTTACGGGTCCAACGTGACCTTGAGGACTCCGAACCAATGGCGGACATGAATAAAACACTCATGGACTCCCACGCTACATCGTCAAGTGTTCAAATGTTCACTCACTGTAGCAGCAGCCAATGAACAAGTAGCTGAGGACATAGTGTACAGAGGACTGTACAGTCCAGCCTGGTGGTCGTTGAACCCGCCGAATATCCGGGACTATAGTTATTCGTGTTATTTAAGTAGGTACCACGCCCTCTTAACATGTCTACAATCATTATTGTAACGTCCTCTGTTTTTATTTGTTCCAGTTAATTGTCGCTCTTATTCGATTATATATACTGACAAAGAAGTAGAGTTTTTCTATTCTTAATTTAGACTTTTTTTGTATCACGTGAAGTGTTTTTTTTTGTATACAGCAATTTAATTTCTGTCTTTGTTTTCTATTGTCTCTGTTTCGTCAGCTTATAGTAAATTCTATATTTCGTAATTTCAGTTATTGACTCGCTGTGTACTGCGATAATTTGGTTGTTTATTTTTGTTTAGTTTCTTGTCTCATCTGCAGCAATGGATAGCGTCCATTTGTCTTTCAAGTTTTATGTAAAGATAACACGAATGGAAATGTCTTGAAGTTATTTAATGGCTGCACGCGTCATGAAGATGAACACATTAATGATGGTTTATTTCTCCTCACGACTGCAAGGCAGATAGCTTACTATAATATGCTGGCCAGGTTGTGATGGAACTCTACCGATAATATTGCATGTGGCGGCTCCTTTGTGGCTTCGCTGTATACGTATGTGTTTCCTGACATGATGGCATATCGTATTACCGGAGGGAAACGTTCACTTCGCGATACCTTGCTCCTTCACGGGCGTGAGCATAATGAAACAGCAGTCGTAAACTACAGAGCAGCAATAAATAAATGCTGTCTGACATCTCCCATAAAATAAACGCTGCAGGAACGTGACGACTTGCATTATATGCTACAAGCATCTAGATTAATTCTATGTCGTAAAAATATATCACACGAATATTAGTGGCGTAGGCTCTACAATAATTATCATTGCGACTTACAAAAAAAATTAGCAAGTCAATAGTTTTGTACGTAATTTATGTACTAATAGTTTTCGAAGATATTTGCTAGTTACAATGTATTATTATATGTTATTAGGAGGTCTGAATTATAATGTTATGAAATAATTAACGTAGGACTACCATTGTTAACAAAAGGAATACAAAGAATTTTTTTAATGCATGGTTTTGCATGAAATTCATGTGCTGATAGCTATTATTAGAAAATATTTGCTGATTACAATGTAATGTTAATCATTGTTATTAAATACGTACTGCATGATTTTGTGAAATAAATACATTAGAAAACGTCAAATGTAAAGTGCAGTTAATTAAAAAAAAAACATTTAATGTGACTGATTTATCATTTATTGAGTTGACTTATTTGTTCATGAATAGATCAGCAATATTTAGCAGAATAAGTTGTTTACTTGTTCGATGCCAAATTGCGGAATTCACAGGCATAAGACGTACTTAAATGAGAGTTACGGAAAATATTTTTGAAACTGGATTGCGAACTCACTACATGTGTGTCAGACACCATTATTTCTGTCCGTCAATATCTTGGTATTCTTGGCGGTTGTGATTTCAGAACAGGTTCAGAAGCACGAAGCACATTGAATGAACTACAAAATAACTGTAACTGAGGGTATCATACAAAGCGTTATGATAGTCACCAAATCTAATTTAAGTGCTACTGGACTACGACAAGTATGATCGGGAGCTGGAAGCGCGTGCGCATAGTAAAAAAAAATTGTTGGACTCTTACAAAAAATTATTCTTTGGGAACTAGTTTCTAAAAAAATAGTTTAGTAAGTTTACAAACATATTGTAAACCCTACAGGAAATATAAATATACAAATATGTCTGTACATTTACAAATATGGGTGGGTTAGTTGCCAATTTGTGTAAGTCAAAAATGCAAATATTTCAGGAGAGAGAATTTAAAGTTTGTATCTGTATTAAACTTCAGGGATTACTTTATTTAATACGTAATGCAATGGAAAAATGTAGTGGACTATGACGTACACCATTTGGTAAGTGTGTAGACTCACTGCAGGCAATTCTGTAGTGGTGCAAGTCCATTTTAGATTTTTTGTGACTTACACCACTTGGCAACTAACCTACCCAATGTTTGTATATTTACAAATAATAATTGTACATTTATAAATACTTTCTTATACATTTTATAACCATTGTTTAAAGTGCCACAAAAACATTTTTGGCAACCAGTTTCCAAGAAATATGTTTTTGTTATAAAATAACAAAATATTGTGTAAAATGTGACGCCTGCCAAAGGTTATTTTGCTGCACACCAAACACTCTGATCACAAACATATATCCCACTAGTGTTTAGAAAATTTAGACCACTTTAATGACCTGCGACATTCTTGTTGTAGTGCTTGGACTGATAAATGTTCTGACATTGGTTTACAAGCTTTTTCTTATATAAGTACGAATTATTTTTTACCGTGTGGTCTGTAAGGCGACTTACCTCATCGCCTCTAAGCACCAGGCGCTTAGGAGTCTTGTCTTCCTTGAGAATTTCTCTTAGAGGGATTAGTACTCGCCATTTTTGAACAATGGATCTTCTGTATTTAATTTGGCTTACATATTTTCTATAATGTCGTATGCTTCGATAAGGCAAAATGAATTGTTCCTTATATTGTTTACATTTAGCATTGTTTGAGTACTAGTGAGTATTCTATACCTGTAACCATCAGTAGGAAAAATGACTTTCTTCCTCCGGAAGGTTACTAGTCAACAACTAAGAAAGACAGTGAAGGTGTGACAATTTGGTAACTGTAAGAAGGTAATAGCTGTCCCATGCCAGACGAGAAATTTTAATAAAGCTTAAGGCAACCGCCTGCCTTGTAAACAACGCTGCAGCGTGATAACAGAACTATTTTTCCTAATACACTTCTAAACGTGTTTCTGATGTGGACTTTTACGAAAAGAAGAAACACTGCAAACGTGTCGGAATGGTAATTTCAAAACATCATGCTGATTAGAATAATCTTTTCGGAGACCCTAAAAAATGGTTAAAAACGGCTTTTTCATTTTATAATATGTAATCAACTATTCACGGAATTAGTGTGAAACTACGATGGAAAGGTATATAGGACTTCTCTTAAAACTTTTCACCAATAAAAGTATGGGGTCACCACAGAAAGTGTTAGGCGAATGTTCTACGGTATTCCTGCACGTCGTTTCAGTATCTTGCAGTAGAGGTGATACAGCACCAGATGAGTCGGTCAACATCGCCCTTGGCGCCGTGCCTCACTCACACAAACACACGACCAGTAGGCGGGCGCCTACGACGCGCTTAAAATTCGTTGTAATGAGTGGGGAATGCATTTTTTTAACCAAACTATTTTACTCATGTCCATTGTTCCAATGAACGAAAAGTAAACATTTCGGAGAAGGAAGACTTTCATAGTTAATTTACGAATCCCAGATAGAAACGTGCCCAGAACTTTGCAACAGACTTTAATCTAATAAAATTACATGATTACAGCTTTAAAGTCTCATAATAAAAATGTATCGACGGGAATCGTATACGATAGTTCAGCGCTTAGCACTCAAGGTAGACGGCCCCTAGCTCTTTAGTTTTTCTGTGGTTTCGAAAATATATTTTCTAACGCAAATTAATACATATGTCAAAAATTCATTCTTATAATTTCAACACTTATATATCATCGTTCGTATCTGAATTTTTCTGTTGCAATACACCCAACGGATTTTAGATTTTTGCCCCTGAAATATCACGTATTTTGCTGTCACGATAAGCCAAAATGAAGAAAAATAATTTTTTTTTATTAGCAAACGGTACATTATTTTAAAAAATGCTCTGGCAAAATTGTGTATTGTATGACTGTACACAGTCTCAAATTTTTTCAAAGCGTTTTGGTTAAAAAAATATTCTAGTTATTTGCAGTTGTTTGAAATAAATGAAATATCACAGCCTAACTAATGCTTAATTTCCTGCAGTGTTGTTGAACCAGTCTTTTTTCTTTTCCACCAAGCTGGGTATATTAATCGCTTATATTCCTCCCCCACTGACCTAGCCTTTGACGGCACGTTGAGTTCCGAGGGCGTCAGTAAACCCTTGTAATTACAGCAACTTTAGACATTCGTCGTGGCTCAAGAAAAAAAAAAGCACGTGAGCACAAGGTTGTGAATGACGCCGTCAGGCGCCACGAAACGTGAACTCCAGGTCGTATAGATCTGACATAAAAGAGGAAATTGCGTAGGTGTGCTTATTGGCAAAAAAAACCTTGAAACTGTATAGTTGGGAGCGGAGCAAGATAACTCACGTCTGACCTTTCCGTAGAAAAAAATCTAAGAATACTTTATGGTGTCTGGCCCAAGTCTACACGAGCAAACAATGTTACCCGTCAAATAAACTCCTTTAATTTTGGCTACTTGTTCCTCCTGTCTGAAACTGTTATACGTGTTTGAGACAGAAAATAGGCAACGCTGAGGTCGATGATAGGTGGTCATATTTAGTAACCTGGTCGCGTTATGTAGGCCTACGTTTTCTCAGTCATGTCGCCATGTTTGCTCGATCACCAGGTAATGTCCAGAAGACTCCAAACAATCCATTGGTTCTCGTGACTTACTGGACGCTAAAGAAACTTACGTTACTGTTTGAATTTTTCCAGTTGAAATTTTGTCTTATCCATCCGAACCTCGCAACTTAATTTAACCGCCTAATAACGTGCCAATTCGAATGAACAATAAACTGTCACGTTATGGACATGTGAAGGGCATGTGTAATTCGCATTATTTTAAAAGTATTTTTCCTTTGAAGTACGAGTTAATTAACACAAAGTTGTGTTAAAATACACGTACCATGGCATTGTTATTATACATTCATTTTATTTGTATTTTAACCGTTGTATATAGTAAAAAGACACGGACATAAGTTGCGTAATATTACAGGAATATGTGTGGAGATTGTGCTGCTACGTACATTCGTGTAAAAGTTACACAAAAATGCAATAGTGCAAGAACATAACCGCTTTAAATTTTGTATAGAGGCACGATTTTTTTGCGGATTAGTTTTAGGTCAGGTTGAACGTCAAGAACATATACAGTTCTTTTGATCAGCAGTAAGTAAGGAACTAATTCGCGTTGTGTACGCTTGTATGGTTATATTCCAAATAACTCGCTAATATTTAAAATAAAAAAAATAAAAAAACGACTCACAGGATACTAAATTCCAAATCGACCAGACCAGTATAATTGCTGATATTCACTCAAAAATAAACTAGAATGGAGATTATTACCTTTAAACGGCTAAACACACTTCCTTGAATCATAGCTAAAAACCATCTCGGTCACGTCAACTTTCAAACAAAAAAAAATAAATAAATAAACCGCTTCAAAATCGGTCAATTGGTTTAGGAGCTACGATGCCACAGACAGACGCACAGACACAGACTAAATAGTAATACAGACGTGAAATGACGTGGCGGCTCGTTTAATGAGAGCGAACTTCGCCGCTTATTGGCTGTCCGAGGCTGTGGATATAAGCCCCGTGTCTGTTTGGCTTCTGCATGTTAGAGTAATTTTGCTGTTGGCCTGGCTACCGGATAGCAGGGTAGCTGCCTTACGCTGATTGGCAATAGGGGTTCTCGCCATGTTGCTGGCCAGGGAAGCCATTTTGCTGGCGTGTGTGACTGAGTTCGCCGTCCTACCGGCTATTTCACTTCTGTATTCCTAAATATTCTGTGGCACAGATACACATACAGACACGTCAAATTTATAACACCCCTCTCTTTGCGTCGGGGGTTAAAAATAATCTACTGCGGTCAGTACGTGTACAGGACTGACAAATCTAAGCTGCTGCTTGATGAATTACACGAAATACTCGCGTTTCTAAACATAAGACGTACCGTAAAATGGGGTGAGATTGTGATAACTTTTATTATGTACATAAAATAGTACATGCTTATTTAATCTTGTGCTCTTGTGTAATAAACTTTAACAGGTTTTATTTTACCTTCAAGTCTATGTACTTACGTTTTTTATATCTGTAGACATATTACGCATAAAATTAAGTTGTCATAATCTCACCTCACTTAGCATAATCTCACTTCGTTTTACGGTACTCTTTTTGCATAGTCACGGTTTAAAAACACTTTGTTATGTATATTAAGAAACTTAGGCTACATTTTTTTCACGTTTCTATATATTTCTATAGCCTATATATTTTCAGTGCAAATGTTGTGTAGCCAACTTATATGACTTGCTTTAATTACTAACTTAATTTGTATCGCTAATACAAATTGCGTTTATTTCAGCCAATTAAAAAAAATCAGTTATATAAATCGGAAGTAAACGTGTCGATGATGCTTGGTATAAAAGATACTGCTGAGTAAAAATTCGAAATTTTTTAAGTATCGTTAAATGATTTCTACTGCACGCCTTTATTCGTTAATAGGTGTAATTTTATGGTTGTGTTAGTGATAGTAAACTTACTGTTCATAAGTTGGTAGGTTCGTTAAAGGTTTTACACAAAACTAACATAATTTGTGATTTCGTACTCTATGGCTTGCAAAAGGTTGTGAAAGGAGCCACTCCTTGCCTCATTGGCTAGGCCCGGTCTATTCTGTGCCTCCCTGTCGTGTGGCCCTCGTGACAACAGATATGACACACATTAGCCCTAGCCCTTATAACCACAAGACATGGAGATTTCATTTTACTAAATGATTTTGGAATCCGTCATGTGTTGTGAGCTTCGGTGTTAAATAAGTTTGACAGTATACACAATTAATCACTTTTATTTGTGATACAGTTTGCGGCTACATTATGCGTACAGAATTAACACCATGATAACTTTATCTGTATAAAAATCAAAGTCGCTAAAGGTACGCGAACTGAGTGAAGCGATCCCGCCGTTATTGCACTGAAACTTACGTGCCCATTTCATTGGCACCGCAAACTATCGTCACCGTGCCTGCCTGCATTCCCGGGATACGATGTCCCGCTGGTTACTGCTGCACAGCCAGGACCTGACTCCCGTCTCCACGTGGTGGGTCCTTCTTCTGGGAACTGCCACTCGTCATAGACTCGCACCCGGTATCCACGTAATGGATATCCCCAGCGTCGACGTCTCACGAACTGCCTCCTCGTATAATACGAGGGATGGAAATGGGTCAGCGAGCAGCCCATTCCTCTACGTCGTATTTCACTCAGCTGGCACGCACGTTTTGGCAAAATCATTTATGATTTCCGCGCCGTAATTACGTAATACTGTTGCCCTTATCCGCTGCTAATTTCAGTACTAGTTACCTTTACTACGTGCTCTACCAACATAATTCTTTCAAGACCAGCGGTCGAATCTCATGAGCTGTGTTGTTTAACCGTGTCGCATTAACTCCTCCAGCAACGACGACGACTCACTACGCAGTACACCTCGACGCTCGGGCTCGCTCGAGACAGCCGCGTGCCCCTAGCGGCTCTCTTCCTAATTAAAAACTCAAAGAAGCTCGTTCCCACAGACAACAACACTTTGTCATACAAGATACAAATAATTATGAATACAAAACATTTATATATGCTTTTACAAACATTAAATAATTTATGGTATCCCTAACTGCCAAATTTATAACACGTTCATAAAATTATAAAGACATTCTAGAATACGGTCCGTATAGCTTCGTGTATATTTACACGTCTCGTCCACAGTGACGTCACTCAGTTCTCACTCTTGAGACGGTGACGTCTCAAGGTTTATAAATAAACAGACTCGAAACCAAGAAAATATCAAGCTGTTGGTTTTGCTTATACATTTGCGATACTACACGTGGAAAAAACGCAATAGTTGTGTTTGAGAAAAAGAAAATTGCGTTGAATATAATTGAACAAGGCTTGCGATAAGATAAATGAAGCACGTCTCACATCAATACGACACGAGTTGCATTACCAAGAAAACAAACAAGACTCTTTGAATTCAATGACACGCGTTTCGTCTCAAGCCGAGTCGGATATGTCGAGTCACGCCACGGTGCGATGAAGGAGAAGAGAACAAATACTTGAGATGGTAGCGACATGGCATTTAACCAGGCCATATTCGTCAAACATCGCCGGCTCTGTAGGCTGTCGAACAAAGACGACTTGAGCGTGTATGACAGCGATAATCTGTCCTTTAAAGACCGGCTGTCAAAGAAACTCTTGATTGCATTAACCTTTTTCGAGGTCGAGTAGATACAATTCGTAGCATACAAGTTAGTTCCTTCTGAGTCTTTTGAAAGTAAGAACAGTTAAGGGCCTAGCCTACCACGCGCTTAAATTACGTTGCAGCATGTTCGTAAATACTTACTCTCCATATTTCCATTGTATGAATGTAGGAAATGAAAATTCATTTCAAAAGGTGACGGAAATGTGGTTTCAAAGCATCACGTCGAATAGAAATATCACTTCGGAGTCCCTCAAAATGGCTAAAAACTGCCTTTTTAGCCTGTTATATCTGGAAAACTACTCACGGAATTCGTGTGAAATAACTCTAGAAGATGCAATGGGCTTAGCTTAAAACTTTCCACCATTAAAAATGTGGGGTCATCATTGAAAGTGTTATTCAGGCGAGTGATCTACGATACCGCTGCACGCCGTTTATGTTTTGCGGTAAAAGTGATACCACACCAGATGAGTCGGTAAAATTCGCCCTTGCGCCGTGCCTCACTCACACAAACACACGGCCAGTAGACGAACGCCTTAAGAGCTCCTTAAAGTGGCTGAAAACTGGTTTTCCAAACATCCGCATCGGGTGGGGAAAAAGAAAAAAAAACACACCAGCCAGATTCGCAAAATACAAAGACTTCACTTAATTAAAATTTAAAACACACTTTCCACAAATAAAATGATAAATTCACAGTTCGAAGTCATATAGGAAAAGGTCTAATAACAATGTCATAGAAATTAACTCCCGAGAGGCTTGGGCAAATTGTAAGACTGTATACCGAAGTCATTGATTTTTTGTGAATTTTGCCCCAATTTGTTTGAATGCCTATGATGTGGGACCTGAAAATTTTATGATCTGGGAACAAGATATAATTCAATAAAGTATTAAGTCCGTGACAGTCTCTCGCTTTTTGTTGTAGACTAAATTGGCTACACCTGAAATGCACTGAGCCAGCTAAACGAAGGTCCAATCGTTGGGGTATCACGGTGTTAGCAAGCAACCAATGGGTATCTGCTGTTTGCTCGAGTATACAGATGTTCATGGAGACTATCCTACAGACCAGTGAATCCTTGTAGGCCTATTTTCAAGGTCACTACTTCTATGATCAATTCTGCACCTCGGCTTCATGGTCAGTAGTCTTAACTCTCGGCTTCTTCGAATTAGTCCCGCAAATCACAAACGTATGATGTCGCAATAACCTAGTTCTGAGCGGCACAGTCAAATAAGCGACTACTCTGAACAAAGACACGCTGACAATAACAATGAAGCAAAGCAGCAGATTAGAGGTGTGTAGGTCCGGATATTTTTCGAACCTGGATCCGAATCCACATCCAGCTCTTCGGAACTGGTTCATGGGACCGTGTCCGGCGGACCAACAGAGTCCGACTGTCTGGTTGCGTGCTAGGCGGTTCGTGGTGCAGTTCTTATACAATTCGTATCAGCCGTTCAGTGACCATACTATGAAACAATCAGCAAACTTATTTTTATGATGATTCTCGTCACCTTCCCCCCTCCCAAAACAAGTTTTACAATTAGTCAAAGCCGGGTTGAAAAATTAAAATTGCTTGAAATAGACAAATACACGCTGCCTGCAAGAACAATTGTGAATTGAAGCAGACATCAGATGCCCATTAGCTGTTTGCTGTTAAAATAATATATAGTTATGTATTAGGTACTTGTTATTATTGGCTCAGGGACTTTCAGGATGTGTCAAATAAGACAAAGGCCAATTGTGAAAGTGACACAAACTTACAGTTGTTGGAATTATAGCTTGCACACGTAAGGCATTAACAAAAGTACTGTAGTACAGAATTCTTATCACCGAAATTCAGTGACTATGTGTAGGTACCTGTGTATTTGGTGAACATATGTCTGCACCATTTGCTTCAGTGTCTCGTGTGCACGTCTGCGACTCTGCTTCAAGGTCAGTTATTGGCTGTATTTAACTATATCACGGACGTGTGTTGTTCGCAGTAACCTTATTCCGACTGGTTGGGTCAAACGAGAAACGTCTTTACACTAAGACACTCTACCAACAACAAAGAAGTAGAACTTCTGAGGTGGAATCACAGAATATTAAAGAATACAGCAGTGAAATAGCCGGTAGGATAGCAAACTCAGTCATACACTCCAGCAAAATGGCTTCCCTGGCCAGCAACATGGCTGAGACGCCTACCGCCAATCAGCGCAAGGTGGCTGCCCTGCTAGCCGGCAACCAGGTCAATAGGAAACCTACCGTAACATGCAGGAGCCAATCTGACACGAGGCTGGAATCAACAGCCTCAGGCAGCCAATCAGCGGTGAAGTTCGCCGGCATCAAATGATCCACCACGTAATTTCACGTCTGCATGTGGTGTAATTAAGAGTTAGTCGACCGTAGCTTTTTTTTTACGTTTGAGGCGCGGAAACGGGGAAGGCGATAAGTCGAATATAACCCGTGCGTCAAACACATCATCGCCTCTAGGCGCGGAGGACTAAACTAGCGTGCAGTGTTTACGTAGTAACTGTTTTTCAACGGGACTTCAAGCGATGACCCTGTAATTTTATTAGTGGAGAGTTTGTGGTAAAGTACAATGTAGGTTTCTATGATTTAGTTTTACGATTACGGTTGATATTTTCTCAGCTACAGCAACGTGAAAAAGGCATTTTTAGCACTTTTGAAGAGCTTGATAATCATGCTTTTAATTATCGGATTGCATTTTTAAAATCATAGGGACTTAATTTGAAGTGTGTTTTCTTTTCGTAGATGAACGCATTAGAAACATTTTTAGTAACTATACATGAAAGACCACTATACGTACCACGCTGCAGCACGTCTCACGCGTCAGGTCAACTAACTCTTAAAGCATTGAAGCCAGTTGGTGCAGAAATATTTTCACGAACATCAGAGGTCCCTATGTATTCATTATATACACTGGTCAACTGCCAACTGCACTCTTAGTTGTTACTCCATCAGTTTTGCACACCTCACACACAAGCTCAGCCTATGTGGTGAGCAATGCAAAGTAGCCCTACCTCACTGACTCATACAGCTGAGGTAGAGAGTGAGAGTGGTCGTGTATGTAGGCGTCTACCAGTACATTGCTGTGTCCAGCAGCTTGTAATTCTGTCGAGGCGAGGTGTATGAACGTATAGTGTGGGTTGTAACCTCGAGGTTGACGACACAGACCTCTGCACAACCGCTCCAATCTCCCCACTAACATACTTCTTGTGTGTTCCACATCGAGTGTGGGCCATTAGCACGTCAAGTATCCTTCCCATCTCGTCTGTTCGGCGCGAAGAATATTCTGTAAACCTACCGTATAATTTCCAACGTATGCGCTTTATAACTACAGACCGAAAAAATTCACGTGTTCACTGACCTGTAGGCTAGCCTGCAAGAATATTTGTGAACTGAAGCAGACAGCAGATGCTCATTAGCTGCTTGCTGTTAAAATAATATATAGTCATGTATTAGGTTCATTTTTTGTTATTGGCTCGGAGAATTCCAGAAGGTGTCAAATAAGCCAAAGGGCAATTGTGAAAGTGATACAAGTTTATAGTTGTTGGAATTATAGCTTGTGCCCAATTGAAAACGCAAATTTTTCAGGTCTCTAGTTATAACCAGTGGCGACTCATGGATTGTTGCCAGGTAGAGCCGCAGTTGCCAAGAGCTGTAAAGTGTTGTGCGCTGGTTGACTCCGCAACCACTGACACGCTGATGTGCAGGTGCCCCTTACTACTAAGTGGTCACGAAGGATCTAGTAGCCGGCAAGTTTTTCGTGGTCGTTGGTCTACGGCGCGTTCATCAAGAGTGTACGGTTCCGACTATCTGCAGCCCCACCTGGCAACAACCCACGTGCCGCCACTGGTTATAACTGTAAAATAGTATACACCAAACAATTTCGCACGATGGCATATGAAACATAAAATCATGTGTATGAGGGCTGTAGGGCTAGTCTAGAGGGTTGCGTCGTGCCAGCAGACAGGGGCTAGAGGCAGGTAATGTAGGCGTCGTCGAGGCACGACCGCGACCCGAGCCAAGCAGTGCGTGAAAACAAGAAGTAGGCAGACAGTATTCATAGCAGCCGCATGTCATGACAGCCACACTGGCTACATACAGCCTTGTTCAGGTTACACGCTTCGGAGATTAGTACAGACACCTGTTTTCCGCGAAATGAATTTCTGCACCACTTTGTTTCGGTGCCTTACGTGCACATCTGCAGTTCTGCTTCGTGGTCAGTGATTAGATATTTCAACTCACGAACCTTGGGATTCTACCGGCAAATCACAGACGTGTGTTGTAGCAGGAACGTTATTGTAATTGGCTCAAGTCGAATGAGATACGGCTCTTCACATAGGCACGCTGCCAATAACCGTGAAGCAGAATTACAGATATGCATGTAAGTCACTGAAACAAACTGAGGCAAAATTCTTTTCTGGAAAAACAGGTGTCCCTACGTATGCGCACTTCTGCAGCTGTGCGTCATGGTTAGGAACCGGAAAAATTTACGTTTATTGTGATCACAAGCTAGAATTCAAACAGATGTAAATTAACTTAACTTTCGCAAATGGCCCTAAAACTTTTGACACATACTAGAGAGCGTTTAGCCAATGATAAAGAAGCAATTGAATGCAAGCTTTATCGTGTAGTATCGCTGTATTAGCGAGCAGCCAATGGACAGCTGTTGTCTGCTTCAATAAATATATAGTTTCCGGTGTCCAGTCATACGCATGGTTATTGGTAGCGTGTCTCTCATTTGAATGCGCCAATCAGAAGAAGGTTACTTCCACACCACACGTCTGTGATTAGCGGGTAGAACCCCGAAACCTGCGAAAGTAACAACATCCATACATACGTCAAGCCACAGAATATTTAGGAATACAGAAGTCAAATAGCTGGTAGGACAGCGAACTCAGTTACACGCGCCAGCAAAATGGCTTCTCTGACCAGCAATATGGCGGAGACGCCTACCACCAATCAGCGTAAGGTGGCTGCTGCACTGTTAGTCGGCAGCCAGGCCAATAGAAAACCTGCCGTAACAAGCAGGAGCCAAACAGACACGGGGTTGGACTCAAAAGCCTCGGGCAGCCAATAAGCGGCGAAGTTCGACCGTATCAAACGAGCCGCAACTTCATTTCACGTCTGTATTACTATTTAGTCTGTGGTAGGGCACTGAAACACGATTGGTGCAAACTTCATTTCACGAAAATCAGGCGTCCTTGCATTCAACACAGAATTTAAACGACTTCAAGTTCGTGTCACTTTCGTAGTTTGCCTTAGACAAATTTGACATCTTCTGGAACGCGCAGATCCGATAATTAATACGCAGTTAAATGCAGATTCGGTTACGTGGTATCAGTGGTATCACTGTGGTAGCGAGCACGTATCTATTCTTTAGAGGCTGAAGCCAGTAAACCCGTGAATTTTTACGATCTCTAGTAATAAGTTAGCAAACGACTGTTTCATCAGTTATTTTCTAGTATCAGCACGGGGTCAAAATCGGCCGCTTTCATTTCCTGTTTAAAAGAAAAAAAATGTATGCACAGTGGCAGATTTTTCTGCTTTATATAATTGTGGGTGGGGGGATGTAATTGAAAAGTTTAAATAACTCAGTTTTTTTGGTAAAACATGTTAATCAAGTGAATTTATCTTTACCTCACCTAGCTAAGATTACTTCTATTACCATGAAGTATCATTTTAATTGACTCCTTACCGACTCCAGCGCAACAATGAAGGAAATTTTATTATTCCAAAATCTTCATAACTTTTAAAAATACGTTGCCTCGTTTAGGATATTTCTACATCATGTTAAAAAGAACATACAATTTCTTACGTGGACGAGTTCGGCAAGAGCAAATTTCCCTCCGCTGGCTGCGCGGGTGTTGGGATGGGTTGAAATGTATTCTGGCGACTATGGCAAGAACTTCGGGTGCAAAACCTAACAATGCCGACGAGAAAAACTCTCGTCATAAGCCCCAGCATAATTTCTAGTTCATTTCGACACGAACGCATCTTGGCGGTGGAAATTTTCCTTCATATTCAAATAACATTGAGCTTCCGATCTTGTCATTCAATTAACATTGACCGGGTCTACAATAGCAGTCGCATAAGAAGTCATAGGTAGTAAGAGAGGACGTACGACTGTTCAAAAAGCCTCAAAAGGTCGAGTCGTACAACGTAGTTAGAACTCAGTACCTAAAAATATGACCCCCACGACATTCCAATCAGCAAAGCAGAATTTATACTAGAACCATCATACAGCCAGTAATGTATTACGTTCGAAAATTTAAGTAAATATGACTACAAAATTTGGACTACAAAAAAAATACCCAGGATAAGATTTAAAATGTGACAATTTTCGTTTGCCTTCTTCAAATTTATTAGTTTTGTGTTTATTTGAAGGTGCGCAGAAGATACAGTAAAAACCGACCTGTTAGTGCTTTGGGTTATTGTTAGTTAAACTCTAGGTCCAGAAAACTTACGGCAGCTCCTACCTGCGCTTGAAAAATGTTGCAGAGAGTTGCAAGTATTCATTTTTTGACGAAACTACTTAACGTTAAATTGGTTCGTACACGAAAAGAACACACACTTCAGTGTATGACGCTATATGTTTAAAAATTCGCTACGTGTATTTAAAATTGATTTCTGGGCCTTCCAAAATTGCTAAAAACGGCTTTTCAGACTGCCGTATCTGGGAATATATGCCTAGTATATAAAAAAACACGAATAGAAGCACAAGTTGCACGTTAAACTATACTTCCCGCAAATAAAATGATGTGGCCACCGCTTAAAGTTCCTTAGGTAAATGAATACTATAGGCTGGGCAGGATAAAGTGAGCACTGATTTAAGCTTTCCTTCAGCTGTTATGCATTAATCTTTACTATTTTCAGTACGAAACATATCATGAAACTAAAAACCAGCGCTAATGTTTCACCACAATGAAAACTAATCACGTTTGGCCTCAATAAAATACAGTATTTGGCTATCATAAATGTTGAAAAGTGCTCAGTTTAATGTGAACAGCTTATAGCAGTTGAGTGGGCATGCGCATAGATATGAAACTGTATTACAAACGCCAGTCGGCGGCAACCTTGGCGCTTTATCGATTTTGTGCCACACACACGTACACACAAACATACTTCATGAAGGGAGCCGCCTTAAGAGTGCGTGGTAGATAAATAAACGCTGAAAACTTCATTTGATTTCTACACTTTTTTCAAAGTCAATATGGATAAAATACTCAATGACAATCCTAGATAATGGTATTTGCCAACTTTATGAGTAAATATTTATCCAGAATTACTAATTCGTTATGCGTGATCTCTTGCACCGCAATTAAATGCAAGAGGTTCCGGTGTCAGAGATTGTGCCTTAGAAGTTCGTAACACTGGAAACTGTTTTTTTAAACGTTGGGTAAGTCTAGGATTGCTATTGTTTAATGTTCGCAAATTGGCTTCAAGAAACCTTCAGTTATAGATTAATGCTTTTTGTGTTGAATTATGTACCACGGCTTCCACGGCTTCTTAAAGATTGGGCGATTACGTTTGAGATGCAAGGTGTTAACAAATTATCACTAACCTCAGAAGATGGTGTTCATCAAATCGTGTTTACGATGTTGGTGGCAGAACATCGTGTCAGACAAAGATCTCTTTCCTGAAACCATCAAAAAACCGATCAGGCAAGTTGTTTGCAACCTTTTTCTACAGTAATTTATTGATTGTTTGTACGAGAAAAGAGAGAGAGAGAGAGAGAGAGAGAGAGAGAGAGAGAGAGACCTCAAGACTGGACACCTGTCTATCGCGTGGGAGAAACTTCGACTGGTCGTGGCCGGCCCCCGGGTGTTACTCAGAACACTTGTGGCTTGAGAGAAATTGATGCAAATTGCTGTGAAGCTTAAATTGAAAACAGTTTTGACAAGACGTGGTCGCGGTTTGTCTGGAGGCAGTCCAGCTCGTAAATGTGACATACTCCAGCCTGGACAGAAATTAGCGAACAGGTCTTCCTTGTCTCGACAAGATGACCTTGGAATTGGCACGACTCGCCGTGTTGGGACCGCGTCGGTATGAAATACGACCACCCGCCTGACCAGCTTGTGTCGGCGACATTTCCATAACTTTCAACAAATGCATTCTTCATTTACATTTTTTTTGTAGGTACGCCTTCTTTTTCAGTAAAGTTCCCATGAAAATCTTGTTAACATTCAAACGCAATATTCTACCTTCTATAAAAAAATGCAGACATCCTTGTTATTATGTATACAAAATAGTTACCTGCAGGGGAACTAAAATTCTTAATAGCTTTTTTTTAATGTATAACTGGTTGTCATGAATGAATATATTTGAAAAATAACTTAAAACTAAGTGGTACATGTTGTCCACACGAACGTTTTCTTACGCGTATAACTTTAATATGCACGAATAACGCATATCGGAGCGTACTCGCCTAATGCCTAGAGACACACTATATTCGCGTTATTATTTGTAAATATAATATAATTCAATAAGAATTTATTGATTCATCGACATACGCCATTGCGCATCTTTGTTGACCAAACTTGTGTTGAATGACGAAGTACAAAAAACACACACATGGAAAAACACGTAAAATGTAAAAACAGGAAAAAAACTATCCCAGAGGAAATCCGTCAGTTTATGTATATGTTCGTGTTTTATCTCTGTTTTTCGTGTGTTTTTTGTACTTTGTCATTCAACACAAGTTTGGTCAGCAAAACATGCAGTGGCGGCTCGAAGGTTGTTGGCCGGTAGGGCACAAGTTGCTGGAAACTGTACACTCCATGTGCATGCGTCGCTGTGTACCAATGACTATGCGATATATACTGACTACTTATTGTAATGTGACCAGTTAGTAGGGCCACGATTTTGTCGCGAAAAGATTTTTGCCCCACTTTGTTTCAGTGACTCACATCGGCAGTTTTGTTTGAAGGTTATTGGCAGCGTGTCTTTGTTCAGACACGTTTCTCATTTGACTGCACCAATCAGAATAATATTATTGTGAGTCTGTACGTCTATAATTTGCCAAGGCCAGTGAGAGTAAAATCATCCAATCACAGACGATGTAGCAGAGCTGCAGGTGTGCACATGACGCATCGAAACAAAATGCTGCAAAAATATTTTCGCCATAAAATCGCGGCTCTACAGGCACCTACATATCAGCGTATCTGTGGATGTAGCGTCAACTAGCGCTCAACCGTATACAGTTCTCTGCAACTTGTGCCCTCCCTGGTAACAACCTACGAGCCGCCACTGAAAATATTAGCAATGGCGTATGTCCACGAACCAATAAATTCATATTGTAAACTCTGGTTGTAACTAAAATTTAAAAATTTAAAAATAATATAATATTCACTCGTACAATCTTGAACAGAATCTGTGACGTCGTCCACCGGCCCTTATGGCTCGGTTTCAGTCGCCATATTGCATTTTATTATTTTTCGCTTTTTCTGAATTCTGAGGAGAAAAATGTTAAATCGGCGACTATACCGAAAATTCTATTTACCTTGAGATACAACACAAGCATGGCAATACAGCTAGTAGTGTATAGTTAGGTCGAAATTTGTCGGGCAAATTATGAATATAAAAAAATTTACAACACAAATTGCGGCGTAATTATATGTTAGTAGCTATATCGCAAGCTCTGTACTGTAGCGAAGTGTAAATTGAATTTGAGGCATAATTGCACATTTAACATTTTTCTTCTTAAAATAAAAAAAAGCGAAAAATAATAACATTAACTATGGCGGCTGAAGCCGAGCCTTATATAATGCCTAGACAGGCTGTAAAATCGCGAAAATATATCACGTCGTCTCCAGTGAACTGTAGTATATTAAAGGTGTCACGTGTGGACAGTTTCCGGGCAAATAACACACGTTCTATGTTAAAGCAGTATAGTTCTAACCGGACCTGTTAAAGAGTGAAACAGTGCTTCCAATAAACTATAGCTAGAGAGAATGGCATATCGCGAAAATATTTTGTGCCAACATACCCTTGAAAACACTGCCGTTTCCTGCAACAAGTATTATATACGTCTGACACAACGTAGTTGTCTACAGACCAATATCAGGCATCAAATATCATAAAAGAGGAATTCTTGTTGTCTCAGTCAAATAGGGTAAAAGCTCCTTGTACGAGCGAAAGACAGGAAGTAGTACGTGCGTTGAAACCCCGCAAACAGTCAAGTTTTCCCGCGATAAACCATCAGTAGGGCCACGGTAGTTTTCACGAACATATTTTTGCAGTACTTTGTTTTAGTGCCTTACGTGCGCACCTTCATCTCTGCTTTGTGGTCAGTGATTGGATGCCTTAACATACGACGTCTGGAGGTTAAACCCGCAAATCACAGACGTGATGTGTGGCAGTTATCCGTGTACTGATTGGCGCAGTCAAATGAATAATAACTCTGCACAAAAACACTCTGCCAATAATCATGAAGTTGAGCTGCAGGTGTGCTCGTAAGACACTGAAACAAAGTGGGGCAAAAATGTTTTCACGAAAACTACCGGGCCCTAACCATCATCTCTAACTATAGCCAATACCGATACACAACACGTAGCAGCCTAGCAAACAGTCCACTTTTGCCTCTATTTTCCAGTGTGTCTAGTAATGTCATTTACTTACTTGACTGCTTTACACGCGATTGGTCACTGTACAGTGGAAGTCGTAATTATTGGTTAAAGTGTTCCTCGCTGCAAGCTACGAAAACGTATGGTAGAGACGGTCGAACGATTGAACGCAGCTTGCAGTCTAGTCTATGCAATGACCGACCAAAGAAATGCGGAACTAATATAAGATTTACACGAAAACACGTTGAAAGTATATATTTCTGGAGTTTCTGGGACGATAATTCGTTTCCTTGAATCAGTCATGCAACATACGTCTGCATCTACCTCCGTCCATTTTCCCCTTATCGGTAGCTTTACTTATATGACATCCCTTGACCAAAGCCAGCATGTTTCAGGTTTTCCGTTCTAATAAGTATTCGTTGAACTTCTTTTCACCGCACATATAAAGAGATTTTTCAGTAAATTATTGTGGAAATTTTTTGTTTACAGTACATGAGACAATTATTTGATGTTTGCAATACTGTCGTAAATAAATAATGTTTTATAAGAAAGAAAATCGAAGCTAAATATTCAATTGGCTTAAATATTTTTGCTCTTAAACGTTTTGTTCAAGAACTATTTTATTCTCTTTGTACCATAGAAATTTTTTTTTTTTCCAAATCTAAACTTTATCTTAAAAAAACTGTTTTATCATGCAGAATACTAATACCTAAATTTGTTTTAAAATAATAAATTTCAGTTACCCTTACTGTAAACTTCAAACAAAAATGAAAGTTTACAATAGTTTATATCTATACAAAATTTCTTTGTATTGTGAAAAAGGATGAGTTTTAAGAGTGTGACTGGAGTACGTAAAAACTAAAAGTTTTCAAGTTTAACAGAAAATTGTTCCGTGGCAGTTATATTCAGATGTATATACAAAAAACCCAAAATGTTTCGTGACTTGTTTTCTTTCGTACTTACAGAGTTAAAATTGGCTTTGTTAGTTACTGTTTCACCGGAGTTAAATTGCATGTGACCATAACTATGATTGTTTAGTGAAAAGTTTGTAGATACTTAGGAAATTTAGTGGAGGAGTACAAATCTAAACAAATTATAGTCATGTGTTACTGGTCGGAGGTTCTATTTGGTGTTAGTTTGACTTCTCATATTTGAAATTTTCTATAACCTAATTCACATCGCTGGATATTGCTCGTAAGATTCCCTGCCGCAATTTTAGAGAAAAATAGTACATTCACGTCAATTTAAATTGTGGTTAAGCCTGAATTCGCAGATATTGAGAGCTAAACTGTAAAATCCACAGTTCAAGTAAGTCGGTATTCAGTTAAAATAAAAACGTTCTTTGACAGTGTTGAATGGTTTGCATTAATTTGGACACGTAGAATAACTTTCTGGCACTTTTTTAACATTGTTTTGTTTGTTTTACAACTGTGTGTAAATATTAGTGTAATTTCATATGGACATTCATTATTTTGAATTTATCACAAATCAGGGCTGCCACATGTAGAAAAAATTTGTATTTTAATGCCTCAAAGTCAGACCTTATGCCCAATGTAAGGTTCATTCTAACACAGATTAGGAATTTTTTTTTTTTGCGGGAGACTTTGGCTCAGGAAATAGTTCTCTCGCTAGTTTCTCTACTATCGCTGACGGGTATAATAAAATACGAAACCTTAGTAACATTACATTTACCTAGGCTTGGCAAAGAGGCAAATAGAGATGTCATTTAATTTAATTTTTAAGTGAAAAACCAATTAGTTCTGGCTTTTAAATTATAAATTGTAACTTTTAACTCACGAACTTTCTGTGATTGGTCAGTTTACACATTTTACCGACACCAGCGCTCAAGCGGCATAAATGGTCTCTTGCTAGGTTTTTTTCTAACATTCATCTATCTAACTTACACTACAATTAACGTTATCCAAAGTAACCCGTGCTTATAATACTTAATTTGCTGCAAGAAACAAGACTTAATAGTTCGCAAATGCCTATGTATGTTTTGGTATTTTTATAAAACTGAGCGGAAATGTAAATAGCTTTCGTGCTTCGAATTGAATTGTATAGAATAATTAAATTTTGAACAATAAACGAAGTAATACTGGAATATTCCTTATACGTACTCACAAAATTGTTTGCAAATTAGGAACCGTTTTACCGATGTATTAAAAAAAGTCTTTTATTTGCTTAATAGCTATGTTACATTAGTGTTGCTAACAAAAAAAAATTTTGGTGATATGTGACATGCCAATAAATGCAATAATGTACTGCCTATCAATAACTCATAATCTTCATTTAAACCAGCAACTGAGCTGAATTGAGTGAAAAATAATGCAAACAGTAGTTATTTAGCGTCAGATTTCGTGGGATTTTTTATGGTACAACTGGTTTGTGTTTGACGTAACTTTCCGGCTGTTAATCAATAGTTAGTAGGTAGTAGTTACTCGTGTAAACTCTTAAGTTTTCCATTTATTAAAAAAATTTCGTGTTACGATTGCCGAATTTATTAACAGTTTGCTTCTGCTTGAAGTATAGATTCTGTACTAGGCAGCATTTATAAAATAAGATAAAAAAATAGACATTTGCAGCAGATAGTTTCACGCGGTAGACATGATTATAAACTTCGATTAAGTAGGTCACTGCTAGGAAAGGCCTGTCAATAAAGAAAACAATGAGGTCGATTAAACTTTTCGTTATGAAAAAAAGTCTCGCCTTTTGAAGGAACAAACGAGAAAGACACTGTGTTGGCTACATAACAAATCATCAAGTTAGCAAGAAAGGAAAGTCGTGTAGCGTAATTGAAACTCTACTGGTTTTATTTCTGCCACCATGTTGCACGGTTATAGTCAATTCCACTTGCACGTCGAAAAAATAATTACATTGCCGGTCTTAAGTATTCACTTGGCGTTAATGAAACTCGGCGACCTTTGCAAGTGGTTACACTGTACTTTCGTCTTTATGTCTCCACGATGCAGACGTCAATAAATTGGTATCCTCATTTTCACATGATTTATCGTCATTACGCTACTTAGATATGTATGATGAGAGAAAATTACCAGTTAGTTACTATCCGAGCCAACCTTAGTGTAAACGTACTGCGTTAATAAAATACATCATAATGTCTTGCTAACAACGACTTTACACATTTAAAGACGTCTTTAACATACATAATATAACTAACTGGTTAAGCTTGTTATACAACAGATCAGGAAGGTCAATGTTATAAATTTAACAAGTTCTCAAGGGACAGTTTCTCGCAAAAAATGCGCTGTTGTTGATCAGTCATATTTATGCTGGCGCTTTGGAGATAACTTAGTTCTTCGGCAGTGTTCGGGATTACGCCCGAAGTTCTTCGGCAGTCATCGGTTTTACTCCAGAAGTTTTTCGGCAGTGTTCGGTATTACACCCGAAGTTCTTTCCATAAGAACCAGCATAAATTTGATCTGTTACCGATACCAGCGGCGGAAATTGTCCCTATCCAAGCTTTATTTTCCTAACCTGATATATAAATAATTTAAACATGGTAAGTCTTGTACACATTATCATCAATAACGTTTGTACCTCCTGTAGGAATGCATAGTAATATACAAATATATAGTACTAGCTGATACCCGTGACTTCGTTCGCAGAAATTTTAATTAATGCGATAATATTTCGGAAATTAAAAAAAATTTAAAAGTGGTAACTAGTGAAAAACGTTGTTAAGGTTCATTAATGGCAGTTTTAGAAACATTTTAAAAAAGATAATTGTTTTACTAATTTTTTTGAGTACCCCGTTCTGTCCCTATAACCCGTTTTGCCACACCCCGGCTTTTACCAAAGTATTTTTGGCAGAAACCTTTGCAGGCGACCCACACAACTCCTCACCAACGTTGCATCGCTATAGGATTAATGGTTTAGGAACACATAGAAGACAAACAAACATTAATTTTTATATATTAGATGAAATTGTACTACGCAAGTACAATAAATTTGTTTTCACCATAAATTTAAAGTGAAATGTAATGATTAAGCTACAGCGCTTGACATTTCCTCTTAACAAATACAAAATGACGGTTTGGTGAATATTTCTCCTGCATTTTGAACGCCGTGAGTTCATTGTTGCACTTCACTGTTTGTTTGGTTACCTTTCAATCGAGTATCGTCTGGTAACACCAACTGGCCCTGTCCTCGCACAAGCTTAGCCCGGAGTTTATCAAGTTTTCGTGCGAGTTTGGTAGGTTTTTTTTTACGAAGGTTAACTTACACAGACATTCTCTATCATCAAAAGCAATATGTGCACATATTTTAAGGGTAGCTTTAATGTAGGCGGTTAGGGTTATGATGAGTGCTTTTTAAATCCTATTACTTTTTCCCTTTCAGAAAATTTGAATATTCTTGCCACTTTTTAATACAAACAAATCACTCTGAGTTACAATGTAAGTGCATAAATTGTACAGAACTCAAAAATCAACGTCTAAGGTTAGAGTGAAAACAATTTTGATATTATTACTTTAGACAAAATGGTCTTCAAAAATGCTTACTTTAACACGAACATTCTGTATAAACCTATACACAGCCATGCGCACATGTAAGTTTTTTTTAAAAGAGGTTTCATTCGTGAACATAGCACATTATTTCGTCTACAGTTCTTAAGTACTTAGCCGTTCGACGGTGTTGTAGGCATAGTGTCACGCAAATACTTTTTTACGCGAAACCGCCGAACTTATTCTTATTGTTGTTATCTATGAAAAGAACACCCACTTGAAACTACGTATGCCACTTTTTGAAAATTCAATATGCTCGTTAGTAACATGATTTTGGGGCCTCTGGAAATGGCTAAAAAACGGCTATTTTAGACTGCTGTAACCCTGAAAATACGACCTGAATACGTAAATTGCAAAATAAGTTGCGTGCATTGGTCTTTACTTCATACTATGCAAAAATAAAATTTTACGGTCACCGCTTAGAGTCCCACAGGAAATAGAGTTCTAGGAAAACATTGCAGGACAGTTTAGCGCGCTGGGAATAGAGGCCATGTGCCTATCGTCGAGACTGGTGCTCTGGCTCCTATCACTCCGCTGTTCCCGCGCGTCAAACACGGAGATCTGAAACCGGTACACAGTACTCTTAAAAGGATAATTTTATTCCCGTACGACCCGTTAAAATTGTTACGTACCGAAATATTTTATTTTAAACGGCGCGCGCGTTGAACACCAAATGTCTAGCTCTAGTAACTATTCAAAATGTCAGGGCAGGTATGTCCTAAGGGCGACGTTTACTGCAGATCCCTAGCGAGATCAAGGATAAGAATATGCATGTTAAATTACACTTGGTATGCCGCAGTAGCTTTCACACCTACATCTGTGCCACCTGTGACTGTTTTGTTCATCGCGGTGTGGCCCACTTTACTACACGATATTTTAGGATCTTTTCTAATTCCCTGAAAACTGTTCGCCAATAAGTGTTTTTATTCCCATAAAACACTCGTGAGCACATGCTCAGTAATTATTAATTTTTCCCTCGTCTTCATTCCTGTAGAAAAATTCGTCTTTTCTCGACGCAGTGTGATTTACTTTGTTCGAAAGCGCTATCGTGAAAGGTGATTGAGCCCTATCTTACATAATTTAACATGTAAATGTCTATACTTGCTCACACAAGAGCTCCGTAGTTGGCAACATCAATCAGCGTATGTGTATTGAACTTGAAACGTTACTAGGGCTTTTCATACTATATTTAATAATTTTAATTCACATACAACCTTCATGTAAAAATATGAGCCAATTATTCATAGTCACATTATATAACATACTGTCGAAAATGGTTAAATTCTGTTTCCTGCCAGTTTGATAAATATTTAGAATGTAATAATTGTTTTATATACTTGCAATTATATTTATTTTTGCTGTACTGACGTTAGCGTGAGAATGTGTGCATAATTACACAATAATTTAATTAAAGCCACTAACTCGACGCTTTACGTAAATGTTTACGTTAATTTTCGTACGTTGCGAAATGTTATGAACCATGCAAATTAAAAATAAACTTTTTAGAAAGTATTTTT
Source organism: Medauroidea extradentata (assembly GCA_003012365.1). Taxonomy (NCBI): domain Eukaryota; kingdom Metazoa; phylum Arthropoda; class Insecta; order Phasmatodea; family Phasmatidae; genus Medauroidea; species Medauroidea extradentata. Next base: position 82,564 of record PNEQ01006173.1, read on the forward strand.
ATTTTAAACGTAAGGTAGTTGCTAATAAATACGTTCCATAACTAACTATGAACGGAAAACATATTTCTTGCCACGTTGCACTCGAATCACTTTGCTACGTTCGCATTTGATAAACGCGACGGACCTTGCAATTTGCAGGTGGGTTTACTCGGGGTACTCCCGTTTCTCCGCAGTAGCTCTCTGCCGCGGCTCCATAGGCACGTCACATAATCCTCCCCACCTCCAATATGTGACGTGTGATATTTTATTTATTTGCGTATTGATTTACGACATTTCTTCAATATATAAGATGGTTTTACAACGAGTGTTGATAATATAACTTATCACAATCATGAAGCAAGAATAATCACTCAATTTTGTTATGTTAGGCCTATGTAAGAATATCAATTCCTAAAAAAAGGCGAAACATGACTAACAAATTTTTTAAAATAAATATTATGAGAATTACATATTTCTGAAAAGAAATTGGAAATATTGATCGATCACTCTCTCCACCTTAAGATACATGGATATTTTCTTCGTCCTTTAAAACTATGTCTCTAGAAAGTAATTGTGTGCGTATAATTTAATAACAAAATTTAGATGTTTTACAATACAATAAACACTCAAAGCAGTTTTTCGAATAATTGGGATACATTAAGTTAATGTGTTTATGTATACATATATATATATACATACACATATATACACACATGCGCGCACGCGGGAAATGTTAATGTCAGTTCAAGTTGTTTTAAGACTTTCCGGTGTGTCATTAATATTGCTATGAACGAAAAAAATAGTTTTCCGTTTCTCTTAACACCTTCCGGAAATAGCAGTAGGTGTCATTACCCCTTTAAAAACGTGTTTCATACTAACGACATTTATAGTACGACAGAACTAACGAAGGATCGTTAAAATAGGTACTTTTTGTTATTGTAGTTACATTTTATGTTACAGTGGAGTGTATTTTATTGTAACGCAGTTTGAGGCACACTTTACTTGCAATAATCTTTTGTTTAACGTATTGCTTCTTTTGTTTTGTACGATAAAGCTTTATTTGTTAATTGCAATATGATAACATAGTTATTTTCCTTTCACAGGGAATCTGAGGCTGGTTAGTACTGAGGCCTGCAACATACGTCCTTGCTCCATGTTTAAGAATGTGACAATTTGAAGCAACAGAAAATTGAGGTAAGTTACAATCTTGTAGCAACGTATTTCTCTAGTAGGCCTATTAGCCTAGTCAAAACTATTTAAATATTTGGAAAATGTCGTCGCAAATATTTTTAATGGTTTTAAGGCTTGTGGTTTACTAACTTAAAAATAAAATTACCACTTCGCTGGTACATGGTGGTAATGTAGATGTCGTAGCATTATATTAAGTAAACAATGGAAACTGTTGCTACATTGGGGGTGCATCCAAACATGTGGAGGTAGTCGCATAATTCCATTCTGAAACACGTTTTACAAAAAGAATTTCGGATTTAGAAGTATTTTACTGTTGCTAACTAACGTCCCAGCTGCGCACCGTTCAAAATAGCTTATCCTCTCAAATAAACATAACAATAACCGTAGTTATTGGAACCTTATACTGGAATAAGATAATGGTATCAATACAGACATAATGAAAGATACTTAACTAAATATTCGATATGATTACTAAATATTATTTTAACTCTGGAAAAATAAATGTTTAAAGTCCAGTAAGTTAACTCGGGAGAAGAATAAATATGCAAGAAATATTACGATATGTCACTATTTTCTTTCAACAATTTAAAAGAAACTGTCTGATTGGCATCTTCCCCCAGCTGGCATCTCCGAGCTGTATTTTCTTTCAGTAAAAAAAAATCCACTTTCAAAGATAATATTAAAAATTTCGTCTTAAGTACTACATATAATCTTTAGTCGTCTTAAAATATTTTATTTAATAAAATACGTGTTATCTACGGGTAAGTAAAAAATAGTAAAATTTTTTATATGTCGTAAATACAAAAAAAATATGATTAAACTTTGAAAAAGCATTTGGTAAGAAAAACAAAATAATGAACTTTAGCTGCCAAGTTAAGAGGGCGTGGTACATGATTCAGCGGTAAAGGCATCAGTTTAAAACTGTACATTTCTAGCAGCTAATTATTAGAATAAACAGCAATCCTAGACAAAAGTTTTTTGCCAACTTTCTGAGCAAATATTTTTCTTGAGAACAGTATTTCTGAAGAACGTTCTCTCACGTCAAAATTTCTTGGGCCTACATTTAATTTCGGCACAAGAAATAGTGCTTATCAAATACATCATTCTAAGCACTAAGCAAATGTTTGCTCATAAAGATGGTTAGTAAAATTACGTAGGATTTTTGTTTTGTAGGTTTTCCATATTGACTTTACAGAACGTTTAGATTTAAATTAGTTGTTTTATCGTTTATTTATGTCACACATTCTTAATACTTAACTATACCTGTGCGCACAAGCTTAAAGTGATACATATAACATTTTTAAGAAAACTTTAAAACATGCTATGCTCTGAATGAGATTAAGCATTATTTTAGAACTAGTGCAATAAATTTAACAAGTAGTGTATTCAAGACGAGTTAGTTGAAGTCACTCGTCGTGTCTGAATGTAAGTTCCGATGGCCACCGTGACGTTCAAGCATTTATTTTATTTATGTTTACATTGCAGGAGAAATGCAGTTTTCAAGGTCGCTGTTTTTCTCATAGGGTCTAGAGACGAGCAAGGGCCCATCAAACATGTTCTTTTCATAGGCTATTTTTTTCCCTACGGCACACTCGTGCAAGGGTCACGTGAGAGTTTTGACGTCGGCAGTACCGCTATATATCACTTCGACACGAGAGACGGGTTGAAGTCGCCGCCTGATTTACTACCGCTGATTAGGAGCAAGGAGAGAATTTCTCCAGGCTATAAGGCGCGTGCATGCGTGTGTAGGATTTGTGGCAGAGAGAAGCTGCGAACATGGCGAAGGGATACGAGTGAAACAGTAAATTATTGGTGAGGGAAAGGTTTTAGGGAGGGGATAGTTCTTAGAGGTGCTTAAAATTCGTAGCATAAAGTTGGGATTATTCCTTATTTTTTACGTAACTATTCAACGCTCATTAAATTTTATAATCTACGAAAAGAACACGCCACACACTTCAAACTATATGTATGTATTTATAAAATTTTGCACGATTATTAGTAGATACGTGCAAATATCGCATTACCATTTGGTGGCAGGCTGGAATTCAACGGTCTGTACTCGCCCGAACACACTCCGTGACGTCATTGGCTCCGGACCTTCGTATATTTGAATGTCCGTATTACAGGATAGTGGACTTTTTATAGTTTACCTTATATCATTGTTTGACAAAGTCTTTCAGACGCACCACACAAACTGCCAGCCAACAGCTGAAGCTGCTTTCTCATGCTACCTTATCTGGGAAAATACCAACAGTATTCGAAAAACTGAAATATACAGGATGTATCAGGACAGCGGTTAGAAACTTTCAGGAGAGAGAGGGAGAGAGAGAGTACACCTAGACGATTGTAAATCACATAGCAACGTATGGTCGGTAACGCTTTCCTGCGACACAAAACACAAGAAAGGAAGGACACGAATATGAGGAGAAAACAGCAAAAATGCTGGGAAATCTTTGGCTGGTAATGACAATCTTTGTCTCTTTATGTTCATTTTCCTTATTTTTTAGCTGTATTAGGATTAATAAACATGTTTTCTCCTCTTTTCCCTCACGAAAACGCAGCCTATCAAAGTGGCAACGTTAAGACGATATGTTAAGGTATTTTTATTTTACTAAACAAAATATATATAAAAGTATATTATCTTACTGGAGTTAAATGTTACTAAATAATCACGGATTTCATAATACAATTCTTAAACGTCTAAATTGACTAACAACTTGGCACACATAGTAATGTGTGTAGTTACCTGTGCCAAGTAAATACTATTTCACGCTGTTAAGGTAATGTCAGTTAAGTAATATTCAAGAATTGGTGAGTGATTCCTGGAATAGTTAATGTTGCCCTTATTTCGCCTTCAATAAGCCAGTAACGTGTTTCTAACAGTATTTTTTTTTCCGTATCAAGTGAAAATATTTTAATCAATTTCAATTTCAAACGTCATCATTGAAACCCCAATACTCACTCACCAGTTGTGAAACATTTCTGAAACGACTTTAATATGTTGTATGTGTGTTTATATACATATATATATAAATATATAAACTCACACTCAATTGTGATTTAGTAGGTTAAATGAACCACACTCACTGTAAAATATACTCCCACTTTCAGCAATGTTCGACTTTAAGAACACTGTGTTATGAAAACCATCACCGTTTGGTTATATTTAACTAGCATGATGTGCTGCTTTACTTGAACTCGTCCAGGTAAGAAAATAAAAACATCGTGATATATGGCGTATAGGTATTGAGAGGAGGACGGGCCAGAAAGTCGTAACTCACGAATGGTAATAGGGAGGAAGACAGGACCCAGACGTTCATATTGTCGATTCTCCTGCCCCAGGGGGAGGGCGTTGGTGGTTGGCGCCGATATTGGCCAGTAAAGTGTCCCTCATCCACCAACATCCTCTATCTTGTGGTTCGAGTGAAGATCACAGCGAGCACACTTCCCAGCAGCACCATTGGACTGTACTTCCGTCGCTTCCTGCGTCTCGGGACCGGGAGTGAATACCAACTAAACGTAAACGTAAAATTTACAAGCAATGTCTTTATACTTTTACAAACCTTGTTAAGTTAAAATATTCTCCTTGTAAAATTATTTGTTTGTAAAGTCATACGGATTTTATTCGTAAAAAAAAAAAAAACCTTTGGAAACTTTCTTACCAACCAAAATCACGGTTTTCTCGGAAACTATACATTTATATACAATGACATCCTCTGGAATTATTTTTTGGTATAATGAAGTCAATGTTCATATTAATAACGCGCAACAAAATTAAGAAATCAAAGCCAATGAGCTGCGCATAGACTATATAAAGTAAACAAGGCCAAGTAGTTTTTGAGTCAAGGTAGTCTAGGAGTAAGGTCTACACAGTCACCAAACGCAAGGGCGCAGGTTCGTATATCAGTTTTGTCACAAAATTTTCTTTAAATAAATAACTAAACTTTTGTGTTTCCAAGGATTTTCCTAATAAACTAAAAAAAAACTGCATTCTGACTTTATTTGCTGTCGACTAGCTCCAGCAAAGGCTACTATTGGTTAAAGTGAGAGTGAGTGGTTGTGTCGGGAAAAATTTACTGTTTGCTATATCCCAATACATTATCTACATGGCCCAGCGTTCTGTAATCGTAATTTGTTAGTCCCCATTTGACTGGACCAATAAGAACGTTTGTGATCTGTTAACAAACAGACTCGTAATCTCGTCTTAAATGAACATTCCTGCAACTTTTAAGTGGCACTACTGATTTTACGAGAAATGAATTTTTCCGCAACTTACGTGTTTACACGAGATTGATGCGCGAGAATTTCCAGGTGTGGTAACTGTCCTCGGGTATACTGTAACTAAAGTCTATCTCACGTAACTATTCCGTATTTTGATAGTTCACTTCTGAGATGTGTGTGTGTGTGTGTGTGTGTGTGTGTGTGTGTAAACAGGCTTGATGAAACAGTGCTTTTCCAGGAAGCCAGGTAGGTTTAAAACCCCAAACAATGGAACTGCCAGGAACTTTTCTCAGAAAAGATATGTTAAATATGAAAAAGTTACATGAGACAGGCTAAGGCTAGCTATAGATCAGTGAACTCACGAATCTTTCTGTTCTATACTAGTGCCGCTGTATAAATGCGAACGGCTGCTTGAGTCTAACGGAATTTCCTATGACATACACATTCCCTACACAAACCCCAACATTCCCCATGACTTTTAGTTTATCGAAATACATAATAATCAGAGATGATGGTTTATTGCGGGAAAACTTGACTGTTTGCTGGGTTTCGACGCACGTTGGACTTACCATAAGATTACTGGCTTTCGTTTGTAAGTAGAGCTGTTGTCCTATTTGACTGAGTCAGTATGAATCCCGCTACTGTAATATTTGATGTCTGATGTTGGTCTGCAGACAGCTACGTTGTGTCAGACGTATATCACCCAATCATACATGCCACAAGAAACTACAGTCTTTTCAAGGGTATGATGGCACAAAATATTTTCGCGATATACCAGCATCTCTAATATTATAATATAAACTTCACCTTAAAGCTATCACACTGATACAAAAATGTATTAAAATGTGCCTTAAAAAACTATACCTACCACAAGTTTTTCGCGAAAAGACTTTTGCATCATTTTGTTTTAAGACTTACGTGTTTTTTTTTTTGCATTTATTCTTCATGGTTATTGGCAGCGTGTATTCGTTCAGATACGTGTCTCTCATTTGACTGTACCAATCATAATAAGGTAATTGTGATACCATAATTAGAGATGATGGTATATCGCAAAAATGTTTTATGCCAACATACCCTTGAAGGTGCTGTAGTTTCTTGCAACCTATATGATTCTGTGATATACTTCTGACACAGTGTAGCTGTCTGCAGACCAATAAGAGGCATTAAATGTTGCAATATCGAGATTTTTATTGGCTCAGTCAAATAGGGTAACAGCGCCACATACAAGCTAAAGCCAGTAATCTTCTGATAAGCTGAACATGTGTTGAAATCCATCAAACAGTCAAGTTTTTCCTCGATAAACCATCATCTCTAACCACAAGTCGGTGATTTACCAGTTGATCCCGAAGACAAGTGAGAGTCAAAACATCAGTCACTGAACATGAAGCAGAGCTGCAGATGAATGTACGAATGGCATTGAAACCACATGACCCAAAAATATTTTCGTCACAAAATCATCGTGGCTCTAGTCGTAAGTGGAGACAGGAAGTTTTCGGGTAGAGATTTTTGCATCAGTTTGATCCGGTGCCTTAGGTGCACGCACACAGCTCTGCTTCTCGATCAGTGATTGGATGTTTTATCTCTCAACGTCTTTGGGTTCTATCCACAAGTCACAGACGTGTGGTGTCGCAGTTAACCTTGTTCTTATTGGCACAGTCAAATGAGATATATCTCTGCTCAATCGCAAGCTGCCAATAACCATGACGTAGAACTGCAGGTTTGCACGTAATGCATTGAAACATGATGATGCAAACAACATTTCCGCGAAAACTGCTTGTCCCTAGTCACCGGTCATCTCACTTATCTATATTACCGAACACAGTTGTACGCATTGAAAGTACAGCTGTTGTCGCCGGAAGGCGCCTACTTTTATCTTCTTGTGTTATTTTTCTTTTACTGTCTTGTCTATGGCCATCTCTCTTGCAGTGTCTTTTTGTGTTGTCCTCGTTGTCTTTCGTCCATCACTGTCGTCATTGTCATGCACCTTGTTTAGACCTGCACTGATAGAATAATATTGTTGTAGTTACCATATTTCTGTTAAAATAGGGAAAACAGTCCAGTACCAGTTGTTGGTAGACTATAAATTGCTCCTGCAACAATGTATTCTGTAGAAGTAACAATATGTTCTGCGAAAGAAAGATGCTCTGTTGTTTCTTATACAAATTATACTGTTACTTTTAAGGACAGATTGCTATAGGAACAATCCAAATAGAACCGACAGCCAAACAGGAATATTGCCCCTATTTTAACAGAATTATGGTATACTCCATTTCATATAAGTTGGGTGAAATTTGACAGCTATTTGTGGGCCATAATTTTTTAATCTTTTATGATTTGTGACACAATGCAAGACAAACTTTGCAGAATAAATGGTTAAAAATGGACATTTCCAACTACTTTTAGAACTAAAAGTGCCTTGCATTGTACCACAAATCACAAAATATAAAAAAATATTGTCCTTAAGTAGCTGTCAAAATTTTCCAATCTTATAGACTATGAAACAGAGTATACCTACAACTTTACTTCCAGTGTGGTATGTTTGATTTTTTCCTTTTCCAGTTTTTTTTGTTTCCATTTTATACCAACTATATTTCTATTTCGGAATTATAAGCTATTTCTTGTTGACTGCAGCCATTTCTGGCTACTTTCGTTTGTTTCTTTCGTATATTTATTGTTCAATTTCCTGTGCTTAGTTCATTTATGTTGCTGGGGGTTTTCTGCGATTCAAGAAAATTCTCTAGCAATGTCCTATATCCAACAAAATCATTCAACTTGACATTGAAATTACAACTTGTACCGGTTGCTCGCAGGCTTCGAACGTACCAAGCTGCTGCAAGCAGGCGGGCAGGGCGGGACCCCCAAAGCTTCGCGGGAAACTTCCCTAGGGAACGTTCCAGCCAGGACGTAAGAAAACGATAAAAACGGCACGAGAGGGAAATCATTTCAGTTTTAACACTCTGAACGTATCTCAACGTTGGCAGTTTGAATAAATGATGAGCTAAAGGTTGTCAGTGTTCCGTTGTGTCGATACCCGAAGATGCAAACATAAACGCTTTTATTCGTCCATAAAGGATGGGCGACACGGAGACACACTCCGGTGGAGCCGAGGTCGGTTAGAAAGTGTTTATTTCACGAGGTGCGGCGACGACCAACTTTGCAGTTTTCATTGCTCTCGTCAGCAGCGAGAGGTTTGACGATCCGTCTGTCCGCCAAGACAATTTCATGTTTCTGCAACCTCCCCATCCCCAGTCCCTTCACACTCTACCCTCCCCCAGCGGTCGTTTCTTCAAAATGTGGGCGGAACGACCATCGACCGACACCTCTGTGCGCGCAGCTCGTCGAGAAGAAGTGAGAAACTTGCCTCCTCATGGCCGACGACTCAATAACTCAGCACCCTGCCGAGCGGATATCGCATAGATTACTGTCTGTCCCCGTCGCCACATGTTTCTGTCCAGAAGCTACTGCGATGGTTATCTGCACTACCGTCTCTCGCGCGACACTACATAAAACATTTACCGCCATTACTGTTCTCAAGAAAAATATCTAACACCACTATTATATTGCTGTCGCCGCGTGTTTTTCTAAGCCAGTTAGAGAGGTATCATAGAACCTCTGATTTCTCAGCGTGTTGGGGTTCCATCCGCAAATCACAGACGTGCGGTGTCGCAGTAATCTTGCTTTGATTGGCACAGTCAATGAATAGTGTTACACTCTAACAAATAGTTAGTAAATTTGTCGAACGTGTGTATAGGAGCGCTCAGAAAGCAGGTATGGTATAATAGTTTCCCACACATCCATGGTAGCACTCCTAAACTTTTTATAAGACAGTCAAATGTTTACTAAAGTTGCCAGACATGTAACAATTGTAAAAGTTTGCATATTTACAAGGCGGAAGTATGGTAACTGTCCCATATTGCGTTTAGGTTAATTACTTCCTAAACATTTTAGGAAGCTTTTTTACAGTGTATGCAGAAAGAGACCGTCCCAAATTTGATAACGTGAAATATTGTTACTTAAACCTTTTTTATTATTTTGTTAATTTATATGTTCTCATTTTCAAATGCCCTACATCTGTTTGACTCCGTTTGCTTAGCTACAGAATTTTTAACGTTTGATAATTTAGGAGCTTGTTTCTTGTCTGTTCTTTACGTTTGTGATTTGGACACCTTCTGCATAACACCGTTCAAATAAGAGACATCTCTGCACAAATAAATTCTGCCAATAACCATGAAGCAAAGTTTCAGATGTGCACGCAAGGCAACCTCACCTCCGCCATGTTTTCCAAATGCAATAATATGGAGCGAGCCCACCGGGAATCAAACCCGGACCGATGTGCGAGTGGTCTGAAAGCTACATCAACGCGGCTGCAACTATAGAAGAAAGCGAGAACACTTGTAAATATGGCGTGACGAGCCAACTTGGCGATCTCGTGTTCGTAGCCACGTAATATTTTACGTGTTTCTCCTGTCGCTTTCTCCGTGACCTCACAGCTTTCTGGTGCAGCAGCATACACATGTGTTTAGTTATTGGTTTCAGAAATGTTACTGTAGCTTGACTCAGCATGTCCTCGACGAAGGGGACAGACAGTTTAAGGGGGCGCTAGACAGAAAAATTTTGTTGTTCTAAAGTATTCGATATTTGTACGGGATAAGGCTTGTTTCGTATAGACATACATTGTGACTATTTTTTACTGCAATGAACATATTTAGCTTTTCTAGTTTTTTTTATAATGGCATGTCAAAGTCCAAATTTACATAAAATTGTTTTATGTATGACAGGATAACCAACTGACTTACTGAACTGAAAATATTCACACTAAATAGCGAAGTTGCAGGCTACATGGTCTCTTATACAAAACAAAACAAAAAAAAATCTAAAATTTGAAATTAAAATTTAAAAAATTAAACTTTTAATTTTTGGTTTTAAGTAAATTTGGACTTTGACATGCCATTAAATGAAAAACTAGGAAAGCTATAAATGTTCATTGCAGTAATAATGGTCACAATGTATGTCTTGAAAACAAATCATATCTTGTACAAATATAACATTTTGAAACAATAAAAGTTTTCCGTCAAGCGCCCCCTTAAGGAACCCGACAGATGGTGAACTGTGTTTGGTCAGTATGAAGTCAGGAGAATCCCTGCTGGAGGCCCGTAGTGATTATGACGAGCAAATCTATCATAGGTGCTGAGTACAGGAATGAATGCCTAATCGAACCGTATATTAGTTGGTTTCCTCCGAAGTTTCCGTTAGAGCGCTTGCACACGAGCGACTTTCTGTCGCTGCGTCTTAGCGTCTAGAAAGTCGCTCGTGATGGATAACGTGATTGTAAATATAACCTTGCAGACGAGCGACAATGTAGTCGCCGCGACAAAAAAGATGCAACCGGTTCCATTTCTGTTGCTAGTCGTCGCGTCAAAAAGACGCGGCGCGACTGTCGCAGAGAATGGATCACACAGGTCCATACCTGTTCCTTCACACGGGCGACTAAACTGTAGTAGCAACACCCAGTCGGTAGGAAACGCATGTAGGTACACATCGCGCTGTATTGAATTTTGTACAACAATGGATGCAGATACAGAGCTTTTGATTTCTGAGGTTCAGAAGACCTGAACTGTTTCATTGTGCGTTAAAAGACTACAATGACAGAAATTTGAAAGTAAAATCTTGGGAAGAAGTACGCAAAAGTGTAATTCAGAATTGGGACGACATGAATGTGCAAGAGAATATTGAGAAAGGTGAGTCAGATACCATTGTAAATTCAAACATAAATGTGTTTTAAATATGTATTTAGGCGTTACGCGGAATACAGTACTTCACTATTTCAAGATGTAAAAAAAACAGACATAGCCTATATATGTATGAAAATACAGCTGTTACTTTTTATGCTGAAATATAGGATGGATAGGCAGAGGTGGACCTGTGAAGTGGCCACCACGCTCCCCAGACCTGACGCCACCTGATTTCTTTCTGTGGGATCACCTGAAGACATTAGTATACGAGACTCCGATCAACACAGTAGCTGAACTTCGTGCCCGGATTACTGATGCATGTATTACTATTCGCAACATCCCACACATGTTGCATCGCGTGACGCAATCAATTGTTCGTCGCTGTCAATTGTGTAGTGAAGTAGGTGGTCGCCACTTTGAACAGTTACTGTAAGAAAGTGTGGCATTTTCGCAAGGTACGTTCTCGTGCAGTTGCAATCTAAAATAAAATAAAAACAAAACCAATAAAATTAACCCCAAAGTACAATCATTAAGAGTTAAATCAATATTTTTTTTCCCATTTGGAATACAACAATCAGAATATATGTAGAAACTTGATTCTGTCCTATCGTGTAACCCGTATTCATATACAGCAAATAAAGTATGGTCGTACGACCACCTTTGCAACGCGGATTGCATACCTGGCAGGCAATAAAGTGCACCCTCACATGTGTTTCTTCTCAATAGTTCACGTAAACATGTTGCGTGAAGGTGACTTGTATTATGCATTTGTATTACATCTTTGAAAAGCAATATAAAATACATACATGTTACACACACATTGGTAGGACCGTACCACCCCCTCGTTTTTCTCGAAGTTGTACACCACAATAGTGGCTGTGCAAATACTTACGATCAATGTAATCATTCACAATACCTTTCTTATTGTCTGTTAGATTTAATTTTTGTTCGTCGCTTTGTAAGGATGGATATCTCCCTTACAAGTTACTGTACGATATTTTTCGTATGTAATGTTTTCTAACCCATTTTGGATAGAGCAATTGAGCACTTCCAAACACAATGTACGCAGTATTGCCTATGCTCTCCTGGTACACTATCGCTTCAACCAAAGCTTCGAGTGCATTTTTCACGAAAACTATGAGCCCTAGACAGTTGCAATAAGAGGACCATTTTTATTACAAAGCTCGCATTACTCAATAAAACATCGTCAAATGTTCCACTATCCCGATGGCACAAACGTTTAGTCCACTTAGATGGTGGCCACCCCTGTTCTTTTAGTAATGGCTGAATGTATCAACCAGCATTTGATGTGGGTTTTAAGACTATTATAACACAAATCAATGTTCAGAGTATTGTCGTTTTACATAATTATGTTTCCGATATTTAAAATAAATACGGTTTTCAAATTCGATATTCTGCGGCTCATTACTCCCACAATATTACACTTAGGTACAAAAAGTCCTGCATATGTCCTACTTTATTTTCCATAAGGAATCGCCCCCCTGTGTTTGTACATGTAGTTCAGGACTATTCTGTATATATTCGCGAATTTTTTGTGTCCAGAACGCAGCACTGCATAACTCAAAAGGTTGGTGTTAACATGCATAAACAAGACGTTGTTATACTGTGTTGTAATGGGGATTTTTGTGTAATGTTGCAATAAACGAGGCCTAATTTTGACATTTGAAAACGTTTGAGCCTGTTGTGGAAGTGTAGGAAATTATGGATTATGTAGGAGATTTTAAGCGGTTGTTTTTAGAGGGATCACGAATATTAAAGGCGAACATTTATCGGAATTCTGCTTCTCGCAGTACCAACACTTGAATATAATGTCATTGTGTCTTCAAACCTCGAAGATTGATAGACCACCTCATCAGATCTAAAATTAAATGCTGGTAGTAATAAACTTTGTTTGTATCACTAAACCACAAAGAGCATCGTATTTTGTAAGTTTGCCTAACCTACAACATCTCTCATATAAACAAAAATATGTAGCTCTCCATAATTTACTATATCAGTTGCATATATACATAAATATCTCTTACCATTGCAACAGAAATCTTATTTCTTAAAAATAATGATTCCCACAAACATACATGAACTTACTAACAGGTTTGCCGATTTTCAATACATTCGCCCAATTCGTCAGCAACATTTAGATCTCTGCGAAGTTGTGTATATAAATGCCATTACTAGAATGGTTTCGACACACAGGTACAGAATAATACATATTATAGATGGTTATAATACAGTCAAATGCCAAAATGCATACGTAAAATTCGATAATTCATCAAATCAAAAACTCTTAAAAGACTATATAACCTTACGACGATAACATTGTTCACACCTTTTAAATTAGTACAATATCCCACCACCAGTTGTCAGCCATTTTGTGTAAATCCGCGAATACGCTCTTAGAATTACTATGGCCGTGCTTGTAACAAGAAAAATAATAGTCACGATGGAAATTGGCAGAAAGGTGACGCAAAAGCAACAAGTTTGATAGCTAGTTCCATAAGTAAACCAGCAGTCGAGCTTGTGTTGACATGCAAAAACTCGAAAGAAATGTGGGGAAAATGTGTGCACGATTTGAACGTAGCAGGATACAACGACTCAATATGTTAAAACAATTTAAGAATCGCGTTACATGGAACTGCTATATAAAAAGTATTTTACTTATTTGGCAAGTAACCTGGTGAATGACCTGCCACATGACTTTAGAACTAATCTGAGCAAACTCAAGGCCACTTTAAGAACGTAATCAATGTACTTATCTCAGCTTACACGTAGGTTAACTGCTGAATGGAAAGAAGGCGAACACTGCATATAAAACAGTTAATAACTAAATATCACTGATGTCATGCAAGTTATGAAAATCTTGTATTTGTAAATATCTTCAGGTTTTGGTAATTAAATTTTTTTCCCTTTAGTCATGTAATGGTAAATAACTTCAGGGTCAATTCAGTAACGTCGGAATAGAACAGGCAAAAGGTCAACTCTGAATTTAGAAGACATAAATTCATTGAAACTGTTGTAATGCTAATACTAGTAATTTTTGGATTGGTAATATTTTTTGTTCAGGTAATTAAATTTTTTTTCTTGAGGCAATTTGTTTTAAGGTAGTTAACTTTGAGGCAGATTTTGTTCTTCGATTTATTTACTTCTTTAAGGAAAATGTTATCACTTGATCTTTTTTGTATATCTTTCTGTGCAAATGTAAATTATCTGATGCAATGAAATATGTATTTGTTGCAAACCGGTCCATGACTGAACTATGCGTGGGTAAATACATGAAATAAACAAATAAAAACAATTGAAGCTTTTTCAGAGTTAAAAGAGATGAAAAAGAAGATATTAGTACAAATGTTGTTAAAGTACAGAATTTGTGATTGTGTTTAAATGACGAACTAATAAAACGCAATGAAAATTCTTTGTCTGAAAGAATATTGAATGGTCGAATTTTATCTACATTGGGGAAAAAATAAGACAATTTTATGACTATTGGGACACGATTCTATCAAGAAGTCAAAGCTTGAATCTGCTCACTGAAAAACTCTGTACCGTACAATTGAATTGCGTGATCAAAGCACTGCAGTCACTGCGGCCATGAATGAGTACAGTAAAACAAAGAATGACAGAAGTTATGACTGGGTGGGTATGCGAGAAATGTACTTTATGTACTTAAAATGCGTGTCGTAAAACTATAAAAACCCGAGCAAGTTACCGGTAAATTAGTAACGCCATATGCTTCACTGAAACTTTATAACGAAAGATTTGGTCATCAAAACTAACAGCGCGTAAAAATGTTTTAAAAATAAATGGGCATCAATAAGAACGGCTGTGAAGACGAATTCTGCGATGGATGTGCACTTGGAAAATTTCATAGATTACCATTCAAACAACGCACAGATCGTTAAATAGTTACTGGTGAATTAATTCACGCAGATGTAAATGGACCGACGAGCACACAATCGTTTGTAGGAGCCAATTATTATGTGTGCTTCAAAGACGACTTTAGCAAGTTTCGTTTGACCATTATTTGAATTAAACTGAAACAAGTGTCCACATTGTCAAGAATATAAGATGTCATCATGGTAAAGAGTTTGACAACAACAGAGTTGCAAAATTACTCACAAGAAAAGTAATAGAACAGTGTATTTCTCCACCTTACACACCAGAACAAAACTGTGTAGCTGAACGTGAAATCGTACCATGTTATAAGTTGCTCGTCCTATGCTGATTACGAGCAAATTACCCAAAGGGTTGTGGGTAGAAAATTGCAACACTATCACATATATTTGGACCACACTGGAAAATATTCATTTCAGAACAAAGTTCTTTATGAATTGTGATATAGACGACCAGTGGGAAGGCTTGATCATCTTAAAAATTTTGGCACCGGATGCTATATCCACATAAATAAGTATTTCCGCTTTAAGTTTGACGACAAGCCAGTGCATGGACAGATTGTTGGATATGTAAATGATAAGGATGGGTTCAGAGTTTGGATTCCCACTCAAAGGAAAGCAGTCATGAGTCATGATGTGAAATTCAAACCAGAAGTCGTTTGTAATTTACGCAGTGGTAGACCTACTCTGGAGTTAGGAATTCCTAAAGGAAATATTTAATGCCAAGAGCAGCCCAATTCGACGTCTGGAGTGGGAGAAAAAATAGAGAAAATTCAATATCTTGGTAAGGCTTGACAAAACCAAAACAAAAATGCAGAATATATTACGTCGTATGATAGTAGATGAAGTAAAAAACAGGATGGTTGTGTCGAATCAAGAGATTCGGTAGAAATTTTCATGAAGCAAAATACTGAACTTTATGGATTAAGATAAAACTAGAAACAAAAGTGGACGAAGTAAACCCGTTTTTATGGAAAGTGACGAATTCTTAATGTTGGCAGAGGGTGATGCTGATGAATACAAAGATACAAACTCATTCTCTGAAGTACTGAAATCAAATGAGATGGATATGTGGATGCCAGCAATCAATTAAGAAATGGAATCGCAAAGTGACACTTGGATTCTGGTTGAATATCCAAAAAGGCTCGATAGGTAGCCAAACACAAGGGATTGGTTACGAGGAAACTTTTTATCCCGTTGCACATTATGACACCATTTGGACCTTGTTAGCTGTAGCTGCTGTAAGTAATATGAAAATAGAACAATTCGAAAGTGCATTCCTAAATTGAATACTTGAAGAGGATGTGTATCTCGAACAACCAGAAGGTTCCAATGATGGTACTGGTCGAGTGTGCCTTCTGAAGAAAAGTCTGTATGGACTTTAACAGGCACCAAGTTGTTGGCATAAGCGATTTATAGATATCGTGAAAAAAGCAGGGTTTGAAAACAGCGCAGCAAATCTGAATACAGAAAAGTCCAGGCAAACAACACAAAAATCAATATCTGCATTAAACAAAACAGAACTTTCGCCAGAGATACAACAAACCCATAGACAAAATTATACGAGAACAAGACTGCAACTGTCAAACACAATCAGTATTGTAGATCGAACACTAAGCAGGTAGTTTGTAGTGCGCGACGGCAGTGTATGGTCTAGTGCCTTAGTATGGTCCTTCTAACAGCATGCAGTCAAATGTAGGACATTTAGGCCTACGATTATTCGGAAATCCCTCCCGGTCACCAGACAGAGTCTTGAATTGTAGGGCATTTCCGAAAATTCCTGGATGTCTGGTATTCCTACCCACATGGCAATGTTTTTATTGACATTTGGCGGAAGGATACATGGCTGGTCTGAAAATAGATCCAAGCTAGAATCAGGCCTTTCAAAGAGTATCGAGCTACCGTGCAGCACCTATACTAAGTTTTACTAAGTCGTTAAGTACGCATGATTAAATCAAAATTTTCAATTAATATTTGCAACTTACCTGTTTTCCTTGCCTGGCAATAATAACTCACCCCTTCACTGTTTTATTCGTAGTTGTAAAGCGGAAGGAATGCTCACCGCCCACGCCGAAGAACTGGATAATCCGGTTCGAACGCTCAGGGCGAAGAACTCTTGTTTCGCTACCGTGCCTAGTGATGAATGTAGCTGCGGCCAGTCAATGGGAGGCTTATTGCTCCATCTAGGATTCACTGGCGCAATTATAACCTCTCCTTAAGAGTCTTGTGTATACCGGTTGCAAATTTCCGCGTTTGACGCGTTGTAACAATGGAGCGATAAGAGCCTGAGTGCCATGCTCAATAATAAGCGTATAGCATCTGTTTGTAGCGCTAAGCTGACGTGAAAAGTTTTCGTAGAAGTCTTTTTTCCTCTGGGGCTTTAAGTGGTGATCCTAAAATTTCATTTTCGGATAGTATGCAGTAAAAGCCAAAGCATGCTTCTAGCTTTGCGTTTAACGAATTCATGTTCTTTTTCGGAGTTATACCAGTTTAAATAATCAGTTTTTAGCCATTTTGAGATGCCCGAAAATAACGTTTTTAACAAAAAGTATCAGTCGCACTCGTGTTCCTGGACCCTGTGTCTCTCTGCCTGAAGACGTGGACAGCTTCCAGTTCCTGAAACGTCGCTTTCGTGTTCTTATCTGGAAAACGACTGTGTTTTGTTTCGTCTCATCGTTGTCGTACTTTTGTGATTCATATATTTTATTAGTTTGTATTTTTTTTCCTGTTCGTGTCTGGAAGACTACTGTAATTTTTTTTTCGTCTCATCATTGTGTCAAATTTTTGTGGTTTATGTGTTTTATCGGTTTGTCTTTTTGTTTTTTTCTGTTCGTGTCTGGAGAACTACTGTGTTTTGTTTAGTTTCATCGTTGTGTCGTATTTTCTTGTTCTTATATTTTATCTGTTTGTCCTTTTGTCAAAGCAGGTCTCAAAACTGTGTCGTCCGCCTTTGTGGAGTCTGGTTTTTACTTTCATATTTATTTGTTTGTTCTACTTTTATTCGACCCGATTCTATTTTATGTTGTGTCTGTATCTTGTTGACTAAATCATATCACGCCTCTCTTCAGCTTTCTTCGACGGACGTCTGCACCGCTGTGGAGTATGTCACAAAAAACAACATCCAGTCTAACAAGCGTGTTGAATTTATAAAATTATAGAAATTTATTTTCAAGTCTGTAGTCTTTTCGTAGATAAATGTAATGTCAATAAACTAAGCGTTCTCGTGTAAAGTAGAATACGCCTGACATGCTACAACACCACTTATGTGCCAGATAGTTTAATTGCCGTGTTATTTTACATTTCGTCGGTATTGCAAGACTATTTTGGAAACTCTGCATAGTAATCATTGTGAATTTACAACAAATATCTTTGATGAGTATATTTATTTATTATGTGTATTTACAAACGAATTCATGTTTATTTACAATTCTGCTGGGGAGTGGCAGTTAAATGGTGGATGGGTCTCACACTGTCGAGAGCAGCATAAGTGCCCTCTGAGTATCTGAAATCGTGAGTGTCGGTTACTCAAGCCCCCGTCCGGCGCACTGGATGAGATGAGTTAAGCGATAGCGCATACGCAGGAATTATGCGACACTTCCACAACGTTTGCTTGTTCGCAACTTCGCGAATTTCTTTGCTTGGAGTTTGAGCGTGGATGCAAAGTAGGTGTTATGTACAGTTACGACAGCGGAAATACGTTTTATCCGTGTTTTTTATTATGATTTTACTAACGCCACTCTGACATCGCGATGTTGTATCTGAGCAGTTACTACAGCCCACAATTTTTCGCGAAAATAATTCTGCAACATTTTGTTTCAATGCCTTATGTGCGCATATGCAGCACTGCTTCATAGTCAGTGATTGGCTGTTTTTATCTCCCAGCGTCTAGGGTTCTACCCGCAAATCACAGACGCGTGGTGTCGCAGTAACCTTGTTCCTGTTGGCGCAGTCAAATGAGCCACGTCTGTGCAATAATTAGGACCATGAACTTTAAGCGAAAATAATTTTGCCACAGTTGTTTCAGTGCATTATCTGCACGTCTACACTTCTGATTAATAGTCAGAAACTGAATGTTTTAAGACCGCTCTGTACAGGTAGTGACCTTGATGTGAGCTCCTCATGCCACGTGTTCGAGCAGTCCGGGAGGCGTGTCGAAGGGACGAGGGCGCGGCTTATCACTGTGACGTAACTAGAGGAAGTTGCAGTGGAGGGGGTGCGAACAATATGCCTATCACTTCCCCTCCCTCATATGTGCTCTTGTTGCCCTGAGGAGAAGGTCATGCTAAAAGAAGCTAACCGGGGTGTCGACTGTCGAGCCGGCCGGTACAGCGTCTCTTGTATCTGAGTAACGACGTGATGGCTTCGGTGTTATGTTACCCAGCAGCGCGTGGCGCCATATATGTAGTACAATAGCCGTGCTTCATTATACACAAACAGAATATTCGCAGTATTTAGCCCTCGGCAAACTGTTTTGAGAGACGGATTATGTTATTTTACTAGACAATGGTTTTACGGATTTTATTTATTTATTAAGTCCGCGAACTGTTAGCTTCGATATGAAGATTTCAAAGGTTGATAGGATTTTAATGTGACTGTGTTTGTAGAGAACATAACTGAAGTCTAACAAATATAAAGTATATGTATAGCTTCGATTTAGCAGATCTATTAGCTTGTAAATTAGAATACGCGCTAAACAATTTCTGATTTGTGTTGTTATACCTTGACGGCTTCTGGGACTACTTAAAATGCTCCATTATAATGTTTCATAAGTACTCTATTTGTATTCTTGCCCCGACTAAAATTTTTTTGTCACTA
>PNEQ01006174.1:0-31087 GCA_003012365.1 Medauroidea extradentata
TATAGTATTGAATATTTACATCCACTATGGGAACACTGTTATAATATTGTATATTTACATTCACTATGGGAACACTGTTATAATATTGTATATTTACATTCACTATGGGAACACTGTTATAATATTGTATATTTACATGCACTATGGGAACACTGTTATAATATTGTATATTTACATTCACTATGGGAACACTGTTATAGTATTGAATATTTACATCCACTATGGGAACACTGTTATAATATTGTATATTTACATTCACTATGGGAACACTGTTATAATATTGTATATTTACATTCACTATGGGAACACTGTTATAATATTGTATATTTACATCCACTATGGGAACACTGTTATAATATTGTATATTTACATCCACTATGGGAACACTGTTATAATATTGTATATTTATATCCACTATGGGAACACTGTTATAGTATTGAATATTTACATCCACATCCGCCAGGAAAAATGTATTTATTTACTACCCCCAGGAATCTTCTTGCCTTTTAGTTTTCTCTTCCATGACGACTGTTGGCATCCGTCCAGTAGATGGACCTGTTTCTTTGACTACTCAGACACGTCATTCGGCGCGAATACCTTCCGCTGATTATCTTTATTCCCAGCTGGCCGTTAATTAAATGAATTCTTACAGGGGACGTACCTGCGAGCTTCACAAAGGACTCTCACTGCTGCCTTGTCGTCCAGGGAGACAATCTTTTGTTCTCGCGTTATTCCTTTCTGGTTCGTCTCTGGGTTTCTAATACGACGACGTTAATAATATAACGTGCGCTCTTGTTCTGACACGTGCACGCGAAAATTTTTTCACTTTCCCTTTCCGTTAGTAAAAAAATTTCAATTATAGATACTGCTACTTAACTTCCCTTTGCGTTGTCTGGAAAAAAAAAGTTATTCATTTCCAAATTTATTTTAACAGGATTCAGTATTTTTGCTTTATTTATAATTTCTGAACACAGGTAGCGGTAAGCATAGGTAACGTAAGTGGGTTTTTGTCTTGTCGACAGTAAGGTGATTATAAACGGTGACACGCAACTTTACAACAATGACGGGAACTGGGAGAGGGTCTATGGGGCTATGCCCTGTGTTAAGGGCGCGGTCTACCGCAATTTTCATCACCATTTTTTTATTTATACCAGACATTTTTTTCCTTATTTAAGACACAAATTGTGACTCTTATGAAAAAATTTTTATCGCTCATAGTTTTCGCGTAATGGCTTGTTAAAGTCATATTTTGCATGTCTCCATTTTAACAACTAAACTAAAACCAACTGATATACCAAACTCAGTAAAATTAGAGTGGATAAAGACATTGCATGCTACAATGTCTTGGTCATTATAATAAATAATAAAAATTATTTGTATTTTTAAAAAATGCTGAAACTAAAAATAAAAATGCAGCATTCGCCTGGAGTGATTTCGGAAAACCATGTAAAATCAAAACTAGGATGGTTGGAGCCTGTGATCGAACCCGTATCCTCCCGAATGCGAGTCAAGCGCGTAACCGCTGCACAACCACGCTCGGTTAAGGGTGTTCAAGTGGGGAAAAAACATAATTTTATATTTGTATGAAATAGTGTTAGTTTTGTACACATTACTTGAGAGTACATATACCTCTAACGCAAAAAAATTAGCTCATCTAGTTTTCCCGTAATGGCACTTCAAAGTCAAAATTTGCGTATTTTTACTTCATACAAAACTTGAAAACCAGTTAACATAAAGAAATGAAAAAAATCATATCAAAACTACACGTTACTGTCTATGGCCTGTAGCATTTAAAACCTGTTACAAAAAATATTTATGTTAAATAAAAAATTTCAAAATTTAAATTTATTTTTGGTACTTTTAGAAATTTATTTTAAACACAGAAATATTTTATAATGTGTTTGTATATGCTTCATGCCGTAGACGGTGACGTGTAGTTTTGATGAGATTTTTTCCATTTCATTATATTTACCGGTTTTCAAGTTTTGTATGAAGTAAAAATATGCAAATTTTGACTTTGAAGTGACATTACGGGAAAACTAGATGAGCTAATTTTTTTCCGTTTGATGTTAATGTTCTCTGAAGTAATGTCTACAAAACTAACACTATTTTATACAAATATAAAATTATGAATTTTTCCCCACTTGAACGCCCTTAACGGCAAGCAACTGAACACTCTTGAACACACTATTACACCACGCTCGGTTAACGGCAAGCAAATGAACACTATTGAACACCCGATTATCATAGCTCCTCCATGTTTCCCCTTGATGTCAATAAACGACACTTTCAATGGTGTATAGTGCCTGAACAATGAAAGATCAACAAGTGTTTCATTTTATTTAAGGAAATTTTATTTTAAATTCGATTTTCAGAGAAGAATTACTCCCATGTAACTAAACTTGAGCCACGCGTCCCCATTTTCTCTGTGTTTTATATTGTTTTGAAATTCTGGTCGGAGACTGTTAAAAAATATTTCATTGAATTTGATTTACCAAAAATATACCAACTTTTGCTTCGATACTACATACTAAATACATTTTCCAACAAATCTGTGTGACAGTTGTAAGGTATCTGCTCAATTTAATATTAATCAGGAATAATTTATGTTCTAGATGGTAATACTCATGCTTATTGTAATTTGATATCATATTTACTTCTCTCATTATTCTTTTGTCAATGTGTTTTAATGTTCTGTTGTCTTTGGTTTTTATTTTTTTTTTCAGTGGTTAAGTGTAAGACAAGGTGGTTACACCTTAACTTCGCCACTGTAAAAATAAGTCGAAAATAAAATAAAATAAAATTTAGCATTTAAAATAATATTAGCAAAAACAACTCAAGTAGCAACCTGTGTGCGGCCTTAACGACTTGTTTAAAACACACTTTCGACTTAGGCCAACTTTATTAGTTATCGGCATCACACAACACTCCGTCCTGTCTTAACTTGTGTAAGTGCTTTCTTAAAATGCGAAGATTTTGATGGTCGTCACTTGGGTGAAAGTATTCTGCGAAATCGAAGTCTAGAAGTGCGGAAGTGGTGAGGACGTCACAGTACGGGCATTACGCCCCCCCCCCCCCCTAAGCCCACAGACAACTATACTCTACCCATTCTAAGGTTGCAGCCAGGGGCGTCATTTCAAGTTTTTCTAGGGGGGGGGGGCAAGATTTTGTTTTCTGGCGACAGTGACCTTGTTGCATATTTTTTATTAATTAAGCATGTATAAATTAGATACTTTAATAATACAACTTCAGTTTTATGTCCTGAAGTTAGCATTATTTACATTAAAATATACAACAAATATATTTATACACATTAAATTCTAAATCCAGGGGGGCATTTGCCCCCCCCCCTGTAGCATCAAATGACGCCCCTGGTTGCAGCTAATTTATTCAAGTGAATGACAATAACATTTCTGCACAGCATAAACGTAATTTGAAGTACTGAAAAATACAAGGTAACTGTGTTACGGCACAATCACAATGTAACGAATCAAGTTACAATTCAATTGCTTTGATTTATTTCGTTAGCAATTTTTATTCCTGCTGCAACCTTCGAGGGGATGGAGTATAGCGACTAGCCACTAGCCACTAGAAGCAAGTCACTGAACTAGCGAGCATTCTTCTCGACGACAATTCGCCTCTATGAGACATTCAACGACAACCCTCTAATTTTATGACGTAATATGGAAATTAAAAGAGAGTTGCACACGCCTGCATCTTTGAATAGGTTCTGCGCCAAGATCTTCGTACCTGCAAGGGACCACAAAAACAATCATTTTCACCATTTCGACAGCGTAAAAATAAACCTTAGAGATAAATGGAAGAGATGAAATGTGTATACACCTATGTAACGTTCTTTGAATGTCATTCATTACAAGGCATGAATTACACACTCCGAGCAATTTTCGAATAATCTTGTTAAGGCCGAAGCTCAGCGCGTAGCTCTGTGGCCTGAGTCAGACGGCCCCCTTAACCGGACTGTCGAAACATGAAGTAGGGCAAGAGGACGCTGATGATGCAACGTTCGTTGACGCTGTTGGTGGCACAGATGGTTCGTTGGTTTTGTAGGTTGTTTGTAGAACCTAGTCCATGGGGAAATATTTTTAGTTTAAATACTGGCAACATTGTCAGTCGACTTATAGTGTGCCTGTGCAGAAAACACATAAATGCCTAGAGATAGGCTCGTACAAAAGTGTGTACCGTTATAAGCTAAAATTCGCAGGCTTCTCCTCTGCCCCGCACTTCGCCAGCCTATACCAGTCTCCCGTGACCGATAAATTAAAATTTAAGTTAATATAGATTAGTTTAAAATGTAAATATTGTACGCCGATTCGAAGGACGGTACTGTTATAATATTTAAAATGTGGCGTTACAACACATGGTAGGTTGGTGCATGCGCAGACTTTCGTTAACTTGTAGTGGCTGCCTTTCCTTAGTCAGAGTACAGATAAACACTATGGTTTGTATGTAAATAACTGTATATAGGTCGTTCGGAATAAAGTGAGCACTAAAATTTTAACTTTTAAAAAATATCACTAGCTGTGACTGCTAATATGGTTGGCAGCGAAACTAGGCAATATAGTTCCGTGAGTTTTCCTATTTAAAAACAACAATACAGAAACAAAATCAGACGAAACCGACACAATTGTATTTTATTTAATAAATACAATTTTCTTACTAAAGTGTATCGATTCATACTGACTGCACAATTTATCTTACACGCGCAAGCATTGAGTGACGTGTCCAGAGATGTTAGACACGTCCCGTCGTTAGCCCCTACGCGCGGAGAGATACGAATTAGCTGCAAATAGAAAATTAGCAGGGCTTTTTTGAGTGCTCACTTTATCCCGAATCGCCTATACAAGACAAAAGGCCTCTACACAATTGAAAACATTAGCATTTTACTTTAATATTTGACTTTACGATAGATTTCAATACATGGCTTCTTATGGGGTCGTCCACAATGACGCCGCAAAACGTAATGTCAACTTTACGTTTCCGATACACTGAAAACCTAAGTCAAAATCAAGATGGCCGTTTGCAAATAATAGCGTAGTATTAAATGTAATAATGAAAAATCTTTATTTCTGAGCATCGTTTTATTATTCAGCACTTGGATTTCACGAAAAATGTAACAGGTATATCTTAAATGTATTCGGAAAACCTTGTAAATAGCATTTGAGAAGTATTTGTAAGTGAACTATAAGTTTCGTCAATAGATGGCGTTGCTTGTGTTCTGCAAAATATTATCATAAATTGAACATATTTAAATAACGGGGCATATTTTTGGAATATCTACGTGATGTGTTTTTATGGCAAAAAACATAATTATTTATATCACAATAATTTCGTTTCATAAAACAGATTCTCAAATCGTGTTTCAACTGTCATTATTTGAACGTTACGTTTCTGTTGTGTATTGACAAAATACTTAAAGTAACGTAAATTCAAGTGTTGAAGTAATCATGTGTATAGGCCCTAACGATACAACTGTTTAGGAACTATACACTAGACAGAGTATGCAAGGTTGCCGGCAAGCAAGGGCTGGACTGGTCGGTGTTGAGGGGACGGGTAGATTCGCCCTTGTTGTCGCGGCCATTAGCATATACATTGCTCTGCGTAATGGGCTGCCGCGGCATGTGGGGCGGCTGAGGGGGAGGGACCGGAAGGCCCCTAGAGGACCTGCGCCCTGCGCCCCCTCGAGGTCAGCGTGTTCTCCTGTTATCTGCTCCGGCCTTGCGGGCGAGATACCGCTGGTTCGACCCTCCCTCGCCGAGACTGCAGGCTCTCATGCAAGTCGCCTAGACATTTAGCGCCGTTATCCCAAGCCATTTTATGAGAGCTCATAGTTCTCTCGTGCCGCCGTCGCCGTCGTTATCGCTGTAATTTGTGCTCCACTTAGGGTTTATAACGAAAGTAACAGCGAGCAGAATATTCGAAGACTCGCCGTTACTTCACCACCTATATAACTACCTCTTAGATAAAAAAAAACTAATATCTACGTAAAATAACAAACTTATTTTGCAACAGTGAAAAAAATTATAAAAAATTTTATATTTCATTGACTTATCCGGCTGTATGACTCATGAAACTATTTCCAACATAAATCATTTCTTAGTGTTTGCTAGTAATTTTTACGTAAAGCCTATAAGGAATTGAAATGGGCAGTATTACTTAGTATTTCAGTATCCAGAATACCTTCGTACGAATGCATTATAGAGCTGGGCATGGCTGCACAAAATTAACAAAGTAAGTTACTCGCTTTGTGCAACGTAAGCCGAGAAAGCATGTGCTATTAGAAGCATCAGTTCAACAATCAATTTGATGAAAATAACATAATTATTTTTTAAAAATTTAAGGAAAAAAAGTATGATATATATCTGGTATGACAAGCTAGGCAGCTAAGTGCATAATACGCTACATGGTCCCTGTTCAAATGTCAGGAAAATGTTCGTTCTTGGCGTACAAGAAAAACGGTCATCCTTCGTATGCCTTAAACTGTCATGACCAACAAATTATTGCAAGTTAGTGTGTCCATAACAACATTCAATGTTTTACTTTCTGAGAGATACAGATCAATGTTATGTTTGCAGGTGCGTTTACGTTAATCGATGCCTCCGATTGTTAGTATTATTCCTCACAGACTTGCTGAAGGGAGCGCTTAAAATTTTAAAACCATCATCACAGACTTATTTTCAAATATAATTTTTTTTGATGAATTTGTGTTTATCGGCGTATAACTAACTTTATTTTGCAATAGTATTTCAACATTTCTGCTTGTTTATTACAATGAGGAGTTTAAGCGCACATGGCACAATACTGACCATTCTTGATGTAATAGTTTACCTCTTTAAATTCTCTAGTTTATTTTTATTTGGATAAATCTGGTGTTTTAAATAGATTCTCTTGGTTTGGATTAAATTTACAAAATTTTCGTATTCGCTCTAGTCTGCATTACATAATATTATTTAAAAAGTGTTTGTTATTATCACGTTGCTAATTAACTAAATCACATGTGTTTCAAGATTTATTTCTTAGAACGGAAATATTTCCTATGACTGTAGATTATTACATTAATTAACTAAAGCATTATTATTCAAAGTTTATTTACTAAAGTTGGTTCAAAATAAAGACAACACAGGTTATTTTTCAGTAGGCTATTGTATTCGAAGCTACCAATAATTTATTTTTAAGGATCAATCTATAGTTATAATTGGGTTCTGTACGAAGAAAATATATAGTGTTTATTGTCTTAACAATAGCAACTTAAATATACATTGAACTGTTTACGTACGGGGAATAATAGCGTAATTTTTTTTAACTTGTCGCAAGATTGAGGTAGACAAAGAGTAGTAAGCCTTAATATTTTGTTTTCTGAAATACACAAAATCGTGTAAATTGAATTTTTCGCCATTTTGAGTAACGATTTCTGACTGCCCTTTATAAAATTAGCATCAAAATGCCGTAACTGTATATTTAATAGGCTTTTCCAGTTTTTCAGGCGCGTGTATGCAACTTCCACTAACACCATATAAATCAAAGCTAATCTTTCTATAGCTATAGCAATATAAAAGTATATCGCATATCAAATTTGTATTAGCAACAATATTAAAGATGCAGTCGTTCTTATTCGAGATTCGTTCTGCAAAATCAAGTATAACAAACGGTTACGTTATAAACGTGAGACGAAAAAAAAAATTGTTTTATTTTTATTTGCAGTCGAACATTCTTTACACTTGACTTCGGCGAACGCAGCGAAAATAATAACGACTGTGCCATTGATAAATTGCAAAGATAATGTTGATATGTGTAATACTTGTATTGCTATACCGGTAGTAAAATTAGCCTTGATTTATATGAATTTATTGCAGGTTGCGTACATGCGCCTGAAACACTGGAACAGCCTCTTAAGGTAACAGGTTCCTATTACCTGTAACTTTTCGAATATTATTTTTTATAACTTAAAATGGAACATGTATCTAAAATCGTTATATAGATTTGCTGAAAATTTAAGGACATGGGAAAAGACAATGGTAATCCACATTTTTAAATATTTGAGTTTTATGTAGGATCACAATGGTAATGTCACACTGTACATTTTAATATAAGACATTAAGCAGTATGGCCACAAACGGTAGCACAGTGCAGTAATTATTCTTCTGCAGTCAACGCTTCCATAGCTTATCACACCAATTAAATAGTCATACATTTTTACTATTGTGTAGGTGCTTATTTTTCATTGATTAAATACTATGGTAACTAAACCATAATTTACAAACGATTATTATTTTAATTAAATTCCTTTGTCAAATTGTACTTTATCTTTAAATATTCATAACTTAGTTGTGACACATAGTAGGTTGCCATTATCTCTCCCCTTGCACTTCAATTGTTTTCACTATGTAGCCCTTTTTTTTTTTTTTTTTTTTTTAAAGAAAGCATTTGTATAACTTTGGCTGGTTATCGACTTTTCGAAAATTTTCTTTTAAGTCTATAATTAGCAAAAGGTATGTAATATTTCCTTAGAAAAACTAGGCTACATGGTAAAAAATATTTCCAAGAAATCTATTTAACGGTTTAACGTTATCTGCTCCCTTTTGGGATACAAAAATTAATATAATAAAAACAGGCTATATTGGAAACCGTGGTTAAATAGTACATTCTTTCATTCATGAAAGAATGTTCAGTGCTGCATTATGGGGAGACTATACATACAAACGTACTTCAAGTAGGCGTGTTTAAAGTACGTCAGAACCGAAAGCAATAAATGAATAATGTGCGGCAATTGTCGAAGAAATACCTACACACC
The DNA here is from genome assembly GCA_003012365.1 of Medauroidea extradentata. Classification (NCBI taxonomy): domain Eukaryota; kingdom Metazoa; phylum Arthropoda; class Insecta; order Phasmatodea; family Phasmatidae; genus Medauroidea; species Medauroidea extradentata. The sequence continues at coordinate 8,810 of PNEQ01006174.1, forward strand.
ATTCTTCGAAGGCACCAGCAGTACCAAGTCCTTGTCCCTTGGAAGTCAGTAATGTCTCTTTTGTGCCATGGGCAGTGTCATTGTCATATCTACCGTGACCTACGATGTGGCAAACATGTAAGTAGCAGTTCGCGCATTCCTACGACAAAACCTATACCTGTGTCTTCAGACTGTAATACGTACAGACAACTCAGGGAAACGAACAGCCACGGTACTGCACAAAGCTGTAGTAGCATGGCCCTAGTTGGGTAGGTGTTCGTGGGGAGTGAGTGAGAGATTTTGGTCATTGCTCACCATCGAGGTCTTTAGCGCTGGTGAGTATGGAGCAGCGCTGGAATGAAGGAGCGGGGGAAACGGGAGATCACCAAGAAAACCCCCGACCAGCGACATCGTCCGGCACGATTCCACGTGTGAAAATCCTGGGACCGACCCCGCCGGGAATCGAACCCGGATCGCTTTGGTGGGAGGCGAATGGTCTGACCATTCGGCCACCACGGCCCCACGTTGCTCTTGATAATAGGCCCTGCCATATCGGGTTTCAACGGTGAACTGTGGTAGGCTCTAAAGTCTTCTTCATACACGAGAAAATATTATTTGTTCACTTGTTTCTGCGCAAGCAAGGGCCTTTTACGTTTCTGTTCAGGTACATGAAACTCCCTCGAGTGCAGGAGTTTTACTAGCAGGTTTATACAGCAAGGTCTGCATAGTACGTCAAATGAGGAAAACTGTGAACACTGATGATAAATGTAAGCGCCATACAACATGCGAGTTTCAGCGACCATAGTGGTGTATTTTATCTCTTTACCTCGTTCAGTCACGTGCATTGATTTGTCACATACATCCTGAGGCACGGGAAACAGATAGGAAGGATTATAATTTGCTAGAAGTCAGAACACATGATAAATATTAAATACTCGCATATTAAAATACTTAACTATCACCGCTAAGTTATAACACATAAAGTTTAAATTGCTAGAAAAAATGTAAGAAACATATGTTATTGTTTTGAATAGTATTCCCGGTCTTACAAAAAAAGTTCCCTGGGTGATAGAGTCCTTCTGCTCTCTTAAAGTTCGGCATCAACCACCATTACAACGTATTTTAATTTTCGCTTTCATGAAATTCTAAGAAGAAATGTGTGCAATTTGCTATTACGGCGTGAATTATTTTTACCTTTCGCTACAGATCAAGCATCGTAGTTGAAATTTTATGTATACTTAGGCTGCAGTCAGTCCAGCAAATTTAGAATATAAAAAATATTTCTGCACGGATTGCGGCCTAAATAAACGTTAGAAGTTCAATTGCGGTGCTTATACGGTAGTGTTAAGTAAAAATAATTTTCGCTATAATTGCAAATTTCACCGTTTTCTGCTCAGAATCTCAAAAAAAAAAACTATAAATAAAGTAATCGAAAAACGTTTCTGATGCAGAGTCTTAAGTCAGCGCCATGAGTTTAGCATAGAAAATAAAATATTCAAAGTATGTTACACTCTCAAAACTCTATAACAGTGTGCGGGAGTGCTCAGATTTATCTATGTCTGCCATGTAACTGAATGTCTTTATGATCTGTATTATTTGAAACTCTTTATACTGTCAGAGATAAAAATTTAATTATAGTTTTGGCATTTGTTAGAAGATTTTAGTATTTACAAAACTTAGCTATTTCGAAATATTATTTCTTACTATCTTCGGGACAAATTTTGTACAGATTCGATAGTAAACATTTTTAAAAGTTATCTCCAAAACCCTCCTGGAATTGCTTGGAGACTTCATGGGCCAAATTCCGAACACCAGCGACCTTTCTGAGTACAAATATGTCGGCTCTCAGCTGAAAGCGACTTTCTTTCGTTTCTGCCAGCAAAGTAATTCCATCCTTCCCGCCACGAGCCTTCCTTATAGCCTGGTGTATTTTCTCTCCGGCATCACCAGGGTCACCTCTGTGTGTCTGCCCTCGTGTCGTGCCGTGATACGAAGACGGTGCCTAGGGCAGCATTGAGCCATAGCTGCGCCCGCTGACACATCCCCTTCAATGGTATATCCTCCATAGCGACGCCACTCCGCCTTCGATCTCGCAGAGCGTGCAATCACGGTAATGGAGGCGAGCTGCAGATGTCTAGCTCTGATGTCTGGTGAAATCATAGCCGACCTCGACAACAATGCTAGCTCGAGGAGGAGCTACTGTCAGAGAAACTCGCGATACGACTACGCCAAGTCTTACTTCTCCTGGCTGCAAGGAGGTCGCGTGGGAATGTTTTATGACCGTTTGAGGCCTGTCCTACCAAGATTCCAGCAAGAATTTCAAAGAGAAATCAAAGTTAAAGAAATTACTTTCAATTGTCAACTTTAAAGAAATCGTATTCGGAATTTCTTGAGAAGTACTGTAATATTCAGAAACTTTGCCAATATTTGTGTAAGTCATTTAGGTTAACTTAGTACCGGGCAGGAAAACTCTGTACCACCAGGTTGGTTCAATTTCAAGAAAAGGATGCAATATTTAAGTAATACTGTTATATTCTTAAGGGCGTGGTTTAACTCCGTTTTCAACGTTCCTTTTTTTATAATTGTATCAGGTTTTTTTATTACTTTAGACATAAATTGTGATTAAATCTTCCTCTTAGGAGATTTGTGTATCCATCATAGCTTTTGCGTAATGAGTCGTAAACGTCAAAATTTGCAATTTACTGTTTTATGTACGCTACTAAAACCAACTGACATACCAAACCGAAAATATTCACAGCATATAACAATGTTGTAGGCTATGATTTGTGATATATAAAAACAAAAAATTAATTTTTTTTGTATTTAATAAAAAATGATCAATTTTGAAATGAAAATTTGTTAATAATGAAGATTGTTTAATGGTTAAAGGCCACTTAGTCATTTTATGAAAGAAAATGTCTGATGCAATGTTACCCAGAAATTGTACAGACGTATCCCAAATGACGTAATTACTTAACAAATTGTTTTAAATGAAAAATTAAACTTACAATTTCATCGAAACAAACACCAGAGTAAATAATTCCGAAATTACATTGTGTTGCGATTTTTTTTTGTTCATGTCGTCTTTCGGGATGCGACTCTATTCCTTTCCGAAATTGTCTGCTTGTTATGTGTTTGTTGACAACAGATGATGCTGGCTTTTTTCGCTTCTTGGTTTACTGTGGTGTTTTCTGCAACACGACGGCATTCACTCGTTATGTCGCATGTGAAAAAACGGTTCAACGTCGAAGTCATATCGTTAGCACAAGACATTTATTTTAGCAAAGTGAGGTTTAACATCGTTCTCGACTAAAATTAAGTTTATTAATTTTAGCTACGTTTTTCGGATTTGTTGTCCCCACTGTGCACTGTGGTGGGAGGAAATTCGTAATATAACCAGCACAGCAGTGCACAACGAAGATTTTACATAGGCGTATTGGCACCATTGCTGGACTGAATTTTATTATTTTTTTGTTATCTTTATAAATGTTTACAAGTTTTTCGCGATGGAACATGTACGGCTCGTGTATGTGATCCAAATGTTTGTCATCACTGATTTCAACACATTTTTCGAAAAAAGACCCTCTTCAATACGTAATTTAATAATTTTTCGATACTTATTAATTTTGGGCTACAGGTCGCTTTTCAAGACGTTTTTTGTTTAAATTATTGTTTTAATTTTAAAAGGGAGAAGATATTGAAAAAGCATCACACAGATTTAATGAAAATGGTTTTACTAGTTGTTTAATATTTTCGAAAGATAATAATCATCATTTCGGCTAATTATCGACTTCAAGGAATTTTACTTAACTCCACAATTTATCAAAAATGTTATAAGTTTTTATTTTAAAAAATTTAGGCCACACAGTGAAAACAATTCTCAACGAGTTTATGTTGTAGTTTGCTTATGTCTGTTCCTGTTTAGATATTTAAAAATAATATTCGGCCCGTGGTGTAATTGTGCACTAATAAGAATTATGTGTTTACATAAAGGTTAATTCGTGTACAGGAAAAGTAAATGTCGAAGTACCAAACACGTCCTGTCACTTTACCACCAAGATAAGTATTATCAGTAGTTACTGAAAGATGACCTTAGTATACAAGTCGGCTTAAACATGAATTAAATTAAGAATCCTGTAATTTAAGACGCGTTATAATTTGCAACTTTTACTTAAAATGTAAATTTATAATTTTATTATTTAAAAATACCGCTTGATACACATCCTAAAGCACATTTGGAATGTATTAGGTGAAATTCAGCAATACTGAGCATTTAGGAAGTTACTTCTAGCCATTAAATTATCTTTCTGAAATGTAGGCCTGCTGGAAGCAAGTTTTACCGTAAAACTATATACAGGTTAAATCCAATAATATATTATATAATGATTTGATAATGTGCTATACAAAAAAAATTACCTGTCCCGAAAAGTAAGTTCGTAAACCTTCACAATATTGACAGAGTATTGGATATTGTAACAACTTTTCTTTCCTGGGAGCAGCCAGTTTAGTTTTGGAGGATGGCTTAGATAATTAAAAAAAGAAATAAAATTAATGTTCTTAATTTATTACAATCTCAATAAACCCTCTACATCAAGCATACAGTACAACACATGCGGTTCACCCTTTTCGAATAAACACAGATTTTATTTACAGAAAATCTCCCTGAAACATAATTTTCTACTCTAGTGTATAATTTACAACTTCTCTCTCTCTCTCTCTCTCTCTCTCTCTCTCTCTCTCTCTCTCTCTCTCTCGCAATTCAGACCTCCGACCACATATGTATCTATCTAGAAATGTCAAACAATGCCCAGCTACATTTCAACCTGTTCGTCCACTCTCACACTTACAGCACTCGAAGAGTGTCGGCGTCGTCCACACCTCCGTAGCCTCTCCTCGATCCGCTGGTCCGCCTCGTTCGTCGCTGCCAAGTCTGTCGCGAACACTCACCAGCTGAATGCCGCAATCACTCTACTCTCTGCTCGCAGTGGGCCGGTATTTATAGTCGCCCACGACGACGCCCAGAAAATTCTCAGAGCTCGCCGACAATGCTGGTTGATGTAAGCTGAACGTTCTAGGAGTTGCGGGAACATTCAGATACGTCCTAGCTGAATGCTTGTCCCGGATGACTGGTGCCTACCCATTCAGAAAGCCTGTGACGTCAGCAAGGCGTGAGGGGCTTGCGTCACCAGTGGTATTGATGAGGGGAGGAGGAGGGGCGCAGTCCGCCGACTCGTTGCAGGACTGAAGATAACGAGCAGGGAGGGAAGGAAAAGGGGCGCTATCCACTGCATCGTTGTCGGGGCTGAAGGTAGCGAGCAGGGGAGAGGAAGGCAGCACCGCTTGCCAGGCCGCCCATCCCAACGCCCTCGAGAGTGCTGACTCGTTAAAATATTATAGCACATAGTTTTTAGCCAACAAAACACATTAGTAAATGCAAAACAGTCGCAAATGTTCCCATCAAACATTACTAAATGGCCGATACATGGAAACTGTACCTACGATCGTCACATTTCAAATTGCGTTCAAAATGGACGACTTGAAAAGAGGCGGAGCTTCAGTCAGGTGTGGGATACAATTCCTATCTCCATGGATACCGCAGCCGAACATAACATTCATTTAGCTGTTTGTTTTCACATGTTCCGGACGAGATATACGTCAAGAAAATTGATTATTTGTTTGGAATTTGCCGTTTTTTTTTTCAGGTAAACATTATTCTTATGTATTTGCGTATCTTAACCATGAAATGGAAACTAATATGTTTTACCCTTGCGTGCAAATCTATGAATGCGCAACATTTTTGCTTTCTGAAATTACCAACAAATCAGCATATTTGTAAACAAGCTTTGTTTCCGACAGTACTTTTCCCCTGTGGTGACGTCAGGGGGCGTGTACTTCAAGTCGTCCATTGTTATCTGTTCCTGACGTTTCGAGACTGGAAATTGTTGAAACATACAGCTGAATTAAAAAGAATACGAGCATCGCCGCCGTTCCGAAGGCTGAACATTTATTGCGCAGTGAAAACGCAATCTTGAATTCAAACAGATATAAGTGCCTAAATAGAAATTCCGAGAAATTTGAAGATAATGTATGACACACTCATGGGATAAGTAGGGAATGTAACTTGTTTTAACTGCAGGGACTACAAAATATTATTCCGGCACTGAAGACGTCACTTATGTTATAAGGCTGGGTACACTGTGTAATATTAATTAAAAATGCAGAATTGTATACTTTCACGGCACATAGGTCGGTTATTGCTTCAAGTCTTCAATTATCCCACCGTGAAAAATTGTCGGTGATGCGATTACGTAGACACGCAACGGGTCTCGCTGATAAAACAGGGCGTCAATAGCGGAATTGTAAACTGATTCATGTCCGATTCCCTGCCTCCCTCCCCGTCCAAACACTTTCTCTCCACCCGCCACTGCGACAAACAATTGAACCCCGCCAGGCTGAGCGATTGGCGCTCGCAAATTGTAGCCGCGAGTATTCGCCCGATGCGGGATTAGCGGTCCGATCGCCCGTTACGGCCGGCGTGCGCGGATTTTCCTTTCAGTTTCCGAACTGACGATCGCTGCTCACAGCCCGCTGGCCAGCTGAAGGCTCGGCCAACCTGCCAGATGCGGCGGAGCGCAACTGGACTCGGTCTGCACATGCGTCAGTGTTATCATTCATCGCCGGATGAAACAAAATGTTTCGAAACTTCAGATGCAGGCATTTTAGTTAAGACCTCACTCCTGTGTAGCACTTTCAGTTTACGAGAAATTTTCGAAATTTTCTTATTCTAAAGGTTTCACACTTTTCAAATACCTAAGATTCATTGTATCGCCGGATGACTCTGAAAAGACGAGCATGATGTTATCATTTATCAATGACATTTCCACTAAATACGTCGTAACTGATATGAATATCTGATATTAAATATTCATCTACTCATCACACGATGATATATTTTAGTATATATATCCAAAGTTATATAATTTAAATAAGATTTCCTTAACACATAAAAATGTATAACAGAAAATTCCAAAATAGTTTGTTAAGCGACGCATTAAACACGTTTCACACGATGAAGAATTGGTTTTGTGCGAAGGTACGTAAACTTTATTGCAAGGACACTACACAAATGTCATTCTAAACGTACTCACTCCACACTTATCTTGATGTACAATACGTTTTATTGCTTTCGAATTAGTTGACAGCGCTGCGCTTGTTGGTACCGAATAGCTATGGTATTTGAAATACTTATGACGTTTACTTTAACTTCGCAAAGCAGCCCACTCAAAAATAATTGCCTATTTTTACTGAGAAAATCCTAGTAACGAATTCACAGATGTATGGAGAAGAGTGATTTGTTAACGACAGGGTTTACTTTCCGTGAATTACTCTTCACGCACCAAATATTGTGAATTTCTTATGCCTTAATGGTTAATAGTATCAAAAGATCAATAGAATCACTAGATCCATCCAACTCGCATCGTCTTCTTCCAAGTTAACAGAACATGCTCTATTAGGTCATTTCGCGCAATAAGCGCCTCGCCAAAATCTTGCGCAAGAATTTCTCACACAATCAGACGTATTGCAAGAGTTCAGCATCCATTTCGCAATTTGTGAAATCTGCTTTATGAACATTTGTCTGAGGAAATCGGTTTTTATTCGAACGTATTCCTTTTTTGTGATCTTCGAATGATTCCTGTAACGGGTTTATGTTGGGCCTATAATTTGAATCGTTGTCAGGCGCTTTTGAAAACTCACGAGGGTAGGGTAAGTAAGCTAAAATTTCAAGTTTAAGGTGTTCATTCAGACTCTAACCCGAGTTAAATTTACCCGTGTTCGAATCTTCAACTGTTACCCTATCAGTCAACTACCACAACTAATATTATATTCAAATATGATTAAAATTACGTGTAAAGAATTAAAGGCGGTTGTAGCATTTAGCTAAATACTTATCATTTAGAAATTATATAAGATTTGTTGGATTCCCACCATCTTACAACCTTGAAAAGCAATGCCGGCGTTCAATAAATTCTGGTAATCGACAATACCTTGTCACGTCGATAGAGCTCGAACCAGACGGCCTATCGTCGTAATTTTTACTTTAATAGGACACACATAAAAATTCATATTAGGCAATGTAAGTATTTTTCGAAATTCAACATTTAAGGAGGTGAAAATACCTTAAATGTTATACCAATTAAATATCTATATCTATCGAATCCTTAGGGATGCAGAGTTGGTATTCACTTTAAAATGTTGCTTACGTGAATACCCAAAAAGTTGTTAGAGGAATTTTTGAAATTCGACCCCCAAGCAGTAAAAAGGGGCAAAATGCGTTTTTTATGAATCGTCTTCAATTGGTTACGTTTACAAATTTCTTGACAGGACACCAAGACGTTTCGAAATTATTTAATTAAGGGAGTGAAAATACATGAAATGTGTTTTCGAATATTCCTGTATCTCTATCGAACCAATCGAGATATCGATGTGCTCTTTTCTTTAGACCGATGCTTATGTAAATATCTAAATACAATTTTAATATATTTTCCGAATTCGGCCCCAAAAATGTGAAGAAATGGTAAAATGTGTTTCCGAATTACGATCGATATATATGGACCACATTGATTTTTTATATAGCGACGTAATTTTTGTTTAAGATGGAACCTTACTCAAATACTTTAAAGCAATTTTAGAAATTTTCTAAATTCGCCACCAAATGGGGTGAAAAGGGGTGAAAAGTAGTGAAATATGTTTTTAAGTAATCATCGATTTATCTTGATCCCAGCGGGCTATTGTCGTCTTTTTCACGTCCACGAGACACCAATAACGTATTCTTAAACGAGATTCAAGGGTTTTTCAAAATTCACTCTCTTACGACGTGAAAAGACCTGTAAAGTGTTTTAGATAAATCCTCGATATCAAACTAACCCGTCGAGATACATAGTTAATTTTGCTTCAGCATGATGAACACAGAAATAATTGCATAATGGTTTTTAGATTTTTCGAAATTCGAACTCTCAGTACTGTGCAGCTGTCATATGTGCTTTTTAATGAATGATCGATTTTGATTCGACTGAACGGGCTACCGAAATAATTTGCACTTCAATTGGATACTTATACAATTATCTAAGCTGTGAAATTAAAATCTTTTGAAAATCTAAAGAGGGAAAAAGTACAAAATTTGTTTTCCACAAACCCATGATATCTATCTAACCAGTAGAGATATTGAGGAGTTATTCGCGTCAGAGTGATGCTTACGTAAGTATTTAAAAAATTATATGTAAGTTTTTTTTCACTTTATAAGATAACTTTATTATTAAGAATAAAACCAAGTTTGTAAACTTTCATGGCAGACGATCCGATAAACAAGTACAACCAGCGAGAAATAAATTACACAGGAGTTTCATGCTACAGGGCATAAATATGTTATTTTTTAAATAAAATTTATCTTCATGAATTATTTCGACATTACGCGACGCAGTTGTTTGTTGCTGACGTCTACATTTCGGGAGTTTCTGGGCTAGAATTCTGTTAAAATCTGCGTGCGAACGTTCATTTCTGAATTACAAAAACTGCAAGGCAGATCGAATTAGTGCAATTTGCATGTAGTCGTTTAAAAGGGGTAAAATAGATTATGCAGTTCACTTTTCACTTACGTTCCTCGACAACATCAGCTCACATATATAATCTCACTAATCTTAAGGTTGGGGCACAAAATACGTTTCCGCGAAACCTTTTCCCACCAAAACTTTCTAATAGCATTAAACTTCAAGTGAAAATATGTAATTGAGGGCGCCTTCACCAATGGTTGTGCAACAGGGCAAATCAGACTTTTTTCATTCGACTAACCTCTTACATTTAAAAGTATATAACTACCCCATAACGTCATATTTGCAGTGCTATAAATAATGCCCAGGTAAAGTCGCTGTTAGTGAGAGGTACAAACTTAAGACAGCTTTTCGCGTGGACAGCTATAGCTAATTATCCTGTTGCCGAGTTAGCTCAACTAGCAGCTTGGACATGCCTTGATGACTGAAGTACCAATCTGGTGTACAAAAAGGGTTTTTCAATTAAAGTAAATATCAGTTATGAATAATTCCCAATAGCAAATCCGCGGGAAGGGGGGGAGGTACTGCTAGTGTCATATTAAATGTGTTCAATACCCCGCTTTATTTATCTTTTTTATAGTAGCATTTGAAATATGGTACAAAGCAATACACATTATTGGTAATTCCTAGTAGAGTAGTAATTATTTAGTTCCTGGTATCTATTCCTCTCACCAAGTTTGTTGTAAATTTCCGCCGCATGTTAACACAGGCACAGTTATATAATTAATTAGACAGTGTACAGATTTCGCAGCATGCTAACTAAAATTACATAGGACTCCACAATAAAATAATAAGATTGTTGGTCTTTATAAGACGGTCTTCAAAAATTCTCACTTACCACTTGTAGCCTATCTTTCTACTAAAATGTAATGCACAGTAACAAACCAAAATATATTTTTTATCTTTGCTGGTCGATTTGAATATTTCCTAGTGGATTCTGCTGAAGGAACAAAATGCACATTTGTACTGAACTGTTTTAAGACTGTATCTATAAACGGCTTTCGAATGACAACCAACTGCTATCCCCATAGAGAAAGCATTGGTAAGCTGTTGGTTGTCATACGAAAGTCGTTTATAGATATGGCCCTTAGTTTACAGATACAATAACAAGCAGCACCAAAACAGTCAGTTAATGTATATCGGCTTGACTTTGTACGTTTCGTAGCACAGTAGATGGTATTGAAAACTAGAAGTGGTTGCTGATTCAATAAAAAATATATTTAAAACATCAAAACATTTTCTTCTAGTAATGTGTCGTTAGAAGAAAAAAAGGAAACAGTCACCTTCCAAGTAAAGTTTGTTTTGGAAATATTTTTTTTTCAGTCTAAGTAAATTGCAACGTATTTTTAGATGCTCTTAGTTACGCCTGTATATAACTGTGGCTACTATTAATCAATAACATATAATTCATATTAATTTTTCTGCAAATAACAATGTTATTAAATTATGGTTATTAAATAAGTAGGCAAAATCACGGTTCGTGTCTTGTGAAATCTAGGTAGACTCTGTTTTACATTACTTCAGTAAAACGTAACAATACTGAGAACATTTATGTACTGTGCATGTTTCATGTAAATTCAGTCGATGATTTTGGTCTAAATGAATCTGAGATTAATATTTCTGCATTTGCCGAGTAACTTAACTATTGCACTGTGCTTGGCATTACATAATGCAAAAGAACCTTCAAATCAGTCAAAACATAACGCATTCATGCTAAGCAGAGCACACACGCGTGTGATCATGCGACAGAAGCCTGGTATAGGTTGTTCGTGTTAAGTGAGCACTTTTGTAGCCCTAGTTCCTTTTTTCCCTTTCAGGTAATTTATGGGTTTCCTACCACTTTACAATATACACAAAGCAATGTAAGTAACAATGTAAGTGTACAGATTGTACTGTGCTCAAGATTGTCTAGCATGAACAGTGGATGATGGCGTATGCCTATGTATGAATGTGTGAGTGAATGTGATAGTTAATGTTTTTAATTTTTTGTTTTCTTTATTGTATTGTGATTTAAAATTTTTCTTCTTTCTTTTTAAAAATTTTAAACTTAAATGAAGCAATTTTATTAATTAATTTAGCTACGTAAATTCAATACTTCCTTTTCTTCTCCTGTTACATTGTGAAATACTTTCTTACTATGTATACTGTGACACGGTGACTTCGTCTTAACTTCGCCACATAAAATTAAGACGAATAAATAAATACAGTACACTCAGACGATGGGAAATCACATAGCAATGCATGGTCAAAAAGGCTTTTCTGGCGCTGTAGTGACGACACAAAACACAAGAAAGAAAGGACACGAACAAGCATCGTTATCTAATGCTTCAGCTTGCGTTGCGCCATCAAACCAGCCAAAGACTTCCCAGCATTGTTGCTGTATTAGGATTAATAAACATGTTTTCTCCTCGTCTTCGTGTCCTTCTATCTCTCCTGAAAGTCTAGATCTCCGGAAAGTTTGTAAACACTGTATACTCTTGACGCACGTGCAATAGACACTCGCTGGTAACCGCCACTTCGCAAGCCAAAACACACAAAAAAAATTAAAAGTGAAGTGACAGAGAATTCACGAAATGAAAGTGAGCGCGCGGAACGCGATAAATCAAGCGAGAAATGTCGAGTGTGCGAGGTATTCATCACTCCGCAGGTAATAAACCGGGTCTGAATTGCGCGTCGGATTGCGAGCGCCATATTGCCACTTTACAATTGCGCTCGAGGCTCACTCTACGAGAACTGCGGCAAAAAACCAATACTGGACAGCTTGTACAATTCTGCGAGAACACTGATTGTGTTTCTACGGCAAGCCAACAGATAACAGCATACTTAATTTTACTAACATTAAGAATTACGCTGCCGACATAACAATGTGGAGTGGGCCTTTCTCTTCTCGACGAATAATCAGCTTTCGTTGCCACATCTGAAAGTAAACGAATAAAAGAAAAGCACTAGTACGCCAAACACAAAAACAAAATAGAAAATTAATATTGATAGTAAAGTAGTAACATTAATTTGCTTAATAGATTCAGCCGCAATATTACTTTTGCACTTTTATTTGTAATTAGCACAGAGCTGCCCGGTATCGCTCTCTGTAGTAAATTACTGCAGCTTAATCGAGGCAATTGTTATTTGCGAGTGTTAATACACGCCACTGACCTACAGGCAGGAACGGTTTTACACATGTAAATAGTTAGAATTTCGTAAATAAACCGGGTTAAGGTGTGTTGTATTACATGTTAGCGTTCATAGTTTATCAAGGGACGATTCTCGCTGCTCCTTCAGCCGGCATCGAGACGGGGTCAATTCGACTGTTTACATTTCCGGTGAGTTGTCATTAACTGAGCCGTTTATATGGACGCACGCCATTGCGGGCGAATTTTGTCAAGTTGCAGAACCCCCCCCCCTTTTTTTTTCTCTCTTGTAGCAAAATTAGTTTCAGCTGTGACTAACAAACACGTAACGTAATATGGAATTTCCGAAAGAATTTGCATAGTAACAAGAAACCCGACTAAAAAAGAACACAGAGTAACGCTGGAAAGGCATATAGCCGCTGCAAACAGAAAGACGACACAGAAAAACTAAAGAACCAGGGGCGCCCATAAGGTTTGGGGCAAGGTGCCCCCCCCCCCCCGTAACAGATGTTCCACAATGTGTTTAGTTTTGTTTTTTTAATAAATCTTGCAACAAACTATTTGCGTTTCGACAAGTTTCGTTATCTAGCCGGTTTCATGTGTTGAAGTATGCCAGTGGTTATAAATTTATACATAGAGTATATCCATTCCTGTTGACATAAACATAAATTATGATCTTGCCCCCCCCCCCCCGTACAATCTATAATACGGGTACCCTTGGAGTTAACAGTAAAATAACAAATTCAGGTGTATGCCAAATGACCACATAAATAGATTAGGTCAACGATGACAACAGAAATGACAAAAAAACGTGAATGGATGTGAGCAGAGACTACACAACACAGAGAAAGCATACGATAAACGGCAGCCTTTTCTTCGAAGACAATAGACGATATGTTTCGGCAACAGTGATCTGTTCCCGCCTTCATTCGCGTGTACAGACTGAGGAACCCTTAGCAGACTGGCTGTTTGGTGCCCAGTTTCTCGTCAGAATATAAACTAAGGTCAATTATATTACTTTTCTTCCACAGGAACAACACTAAAACAATTTGGAAAAACTTTTAGCCAATGAATTTAACCTGCGTAGAAACCAACGCAAGCAGACAACACAACACTGCCACAATCGCGCAAAGTCACACATAGGAAACATTCTTCGCCTTTACGATCACGTGTCCAAAACAAACACGTCACACTTGTGAACCTTCGTGGATAAAATTGGTAATTTTAATATTTTTACTATTCCATCCCGACTCCACCGAAAGCAGTAGCGAAAATGTTCACTTGCAAAACTCGTCTATACGAAATTCGAAAAAGTTAATCCATAGTAATGTTTTCTTCCTTGATACACTAAACATATTTTTGCAAACGTGTAACTGACGTATTACCGGCAACACTTAAGAGGGCGTGGTACATAACTCAACGATAAAAGCATTAATCTATAACTGTTGGTTTCTTGAAGCCAATTTGCGAAAATTAAACAAGAGCAATCCTAGACAATAGTTTTAGCCAACGAATTAAACAAAATTGTTTACAGTGTTACGAATTTCTGAGGCACAATATCTGACGCCGGAACCTCGTGCATTTAACTGCGGCGCAAGAGATCACGCATAACGAATTAGTAATTTTGTATAAATATTTACTCATAAAGTTGGCAAATACCATTATCTAGGATTGTCATTGAGTATTTTATCCATATTGGCTTCGGAAATAGCGTAGAAATCAATTGATGTTTTCAGCGTTTATTTATCTACCACGCACTCTTAAGGTGCCAGTACTCAATCATAAGTCGATAAATGTTTCTCAAACTACTTAAATATGTTATGTATTTTATAATAGGTACCGTGAAATAAGTTTACTTAAAGAAGTTTATTACACACACACAGCATGCTGACAATTTCAGTAAATTTAAACTTTCATGGGCGCTGCATACCTCGGAGATTTACGTCTTACGTGTTAATTTAGATGTTCGACGAGGCTCCGTCGCCTTTCAAAATAGTGCTTCGAACGAAAACCGTGTCCATAAAAACTTTTTTAACAGGATGGTGCACTTTCGTCCGGTCACAGGAAAGCAACAAAAGAAGATAGAAATGTGAAATCTGCACCAAATAAAAGGAAAACTCTGCATGTTTCTGTTTGTATGGTGTGCACGCACGTGCGCACATGGGTGGTGACGCAACACCGCGAACTGCGCGGACATACTGTATTTAAAAGTGTAACATATGCTAAATTATTGCTATAGCAATTAAAATTGGTAAAAAAAACAGTATTATGTGTTTTTTATTACTAAGAACAATATTACATATTGGTTGAATGTTTTCAGGGTAGTTAAAAACCAACTAAAAGTTGTTTATAGCAATGTGGGCCGCGCTGAAATGTCAGTGGTGGCATATATGTTGGTTCAACAGTTGCTGAATTACAGTTAATATAATTTAACATGTAACTCCCTGTCCTTTCTCGCGGCAGGGCTCCAAGGAGATGTCCGCCTGAGTGAACGTGTTGTGCGTCTCCGAGGCTTGGAAATGCGGAAGTCGTAAGGGCGCCACAGCAAGCGCATAACGCCTCACTCTAGCCTCTAGGCGCAAGTCACTAACTGGTGAGTAGTCTTCTCGCCGACAACTATCCTATATGAGACATTCAGCTGCCACCATGTCATTTTATGACGTGAATTAAAGATAAAGGTGTACTGAACTCGCCTATACATTTTAAACGATTGTGCGTCAAGTTTTTCATACCAAAAATTATCACATAAACACCTATTTTAAGCACCTTCAAAGTAAACGTCTGAGCTACATGGAGAAGCAGAAATGGGTATATATGTGTATAACGCTCTTTTAATGTTCTTCTTAAGCAAACATAACTTACGCACATTAAAAAGTTGTCAAATAATATTGTAACGGCCAAAGCTCTGCACACAAGTCGGCGCCTGTACAGGCGGCCACCTTCAGAGAATTGAAAACCGACATATTTTAGTTACATTTAACTATGGTCAAGGAAATTTATGAAACAATCGTGAATTATGACTCTGTTTCCACCGCCATTTTCAACTGATTTCTCGCGTACTTGATGTGTTGATGTGCCTGAGATTGGTGTGGATAATCAATAGTCTGGGCTTAACCGACAGGTCTTCAGCAATGTTTAGAATAATATAATGTTTGTAGTAGCGATGAGGGAAACACGAGCACCCTGAGAAAACCCGCCGGACTGTGGAAATGTTCGCCACGTGTCCCACATCCAAAAATCTTAGGACAACCCCGCCGAGCGTCTAGCCCTGATCGATGTTATGGGAGGCAAGTGGTCTAACCACTACATTTCTGCGTTCTCTGCTTCTGTAATGGAATTGGTCCGAATTACTCAATGATAATTGTTTATAAACTAACGGGATACGGAAATAAATCTATTTATCCCCTTTCAGGGCACGTCAAAATGGGTTAAAACGGGGTTTTCAGGCTGCTATAGCGGAAAATATACTAACCGGATACATGTGAAACCACTTAAGGGCACTTAAGTAAAGTGATTTCGTAAATAAAACAATATGGTCACCCCTTAAAGTCCCATAGGGAATTGGTTTTTTCGCGAAGACTGCACGCCTTACACATAGAGGCGACGCACCGTTGTATGGCCCATACGACGTCGTCCTTAGCACCATACCTCAGTCACACGAACACATGTGCCACGAGGCGGGCTCCTTAATGGTCTTATAATTTTAAAAAAATCAGTTAAAGAATGTAAAAAAATTGGTAGCAGCATAACCATAATGCTGGTTTATTTATCCGTCGCAAACGAATGCAGGAGAGGGGAGGGACGGACAGCCACGAACCATGATGCAGCGCGAGCGAAGATCCTCTCTAATTAAAATATAGGCTTGATTAAAACCACTCTTCGGTCCGCACTTTTTTTTCTAAAAGGGTAAATTTTCAGGTATCTTCTCGTTCCGGGCCTCTCTCAGCTAGTCGTCTTTTTTTTTTTCTCGTTGCAGATAACAAAAGAAAGCGGGAAATGGGTGTGAAACGAAAGGGAAATGTCGCGAGAAGGTAAGAGAGGAGAGGAAGACTGGGCAGAGACGACATGAAACTGGCAAGCGGCTGCCGGTGGCTGTCCGACTCGGCGACAGCGAAAAATAAGAAAAAAAAATAGTGGAAGGAGAAGCAAGATATCAGAATTTACAGTGGAACAATTCGTAGTCGTCCGGTTCGAGATAAAACTTTAGATGCATTTTCCTTCCACTTCGGAGCGGGAGAATTCGGAGCGGCGAAGACGGTGGATGGAGAGAAAATAAATTTTCCTGGAAGTTTACTCCTTTGGGCGCGAGCGTTTATCTCATTAAAGTTTTAAGTCGCGCGCGATTATCATCACAACCAAGAACTTTTCTGGACTCGTTTTCAAGGTATTTGGGGTGGAATATCTTTCAATAAAAATGAATTATATAATCTTAAATAATTTTAAGGACTTTGCACCCAAGTGTCAATTGCCCCGAATTGGATTAACTTATTTTCTAAAACGACGCAGCGACAGCGTTATCCTCGGTATGCTCATCTTAGAAAAGTTACAATTGCTAATAACTAAACAACAGATTTTATAATTTTATCATCTAACGCCGGTAAATTATTTTAAGTTACTATTAAGACTTCTTGTAAGGTAAGAATTGTGACAAATGGAAACATCAAGAAGAAAAGTTATTATGGTTTATTTAATCTTGACAAGAAGAGTTATTAACGGTTTATTTTAATGGAAACAAAGTCATACGGAAAAAAATTAACACTGAAAGTAATATTCCTCAACGACTAAAAATTGCGAACGTAAATATAAAAATAGTTAGTCAAAAATTATAAGATTGTCTAAGTAGGCTGATACAAATTTGTCATCTGACAGACAAAATCATAAAAGTTAATGAACTCAAATAACTGTTTCATGTGTTGTCATCGTATTGGTATTAATTAGGTACGTTTGATTTCTCAGAGTTAACACCAAAAAAATATGTGTATAATCTTTTTTACTAGACATGTCGTACCAGTACTTTGACAATAAATTGTGTGATTCGATGCAGTATTTAATTAAGAATCTGAAAAATGTGTATTTTAAATAAGGTTTGTTATATTTCTATATAATGGGCAAGTAATTGTAAGTTATAGCTTTAAATGTTTGCAAAAGAAACAACCAGGGTTCTAGTAACACAATTTTGAAATAAAAAGACATAAAGTTTCAGCAATGTTCATTGACCTTAACTAACCGGAGTCCTATGAGTACCTGTGCTTGCCAAGACGGTGCTGGTTGTAGGCCTACACTATTCCAAACAGCCCAAATGCGACTTCGACTCTTCATTATTATAATATTTGAATAGTGTTCGTACTAACAAAAAACTGTTGGTTCCTGGTGATGACACTAAACGGAATGGAATCATCATAATCGCTACAATTTCTATAAAAAAAAGCTATTAGCATGGTCTTTAACTTATTTAAAATGTAGGTTCTTTCGCGTGAACACGTCACTTTTCTCTACGATGGTAAAGAAATAAAACTTCTCTCTATAAAATCGTTAAGGCTGCAACACAAATTCAATCTTATTATTTTGAATTACGATTTTTTTTTAACAAAACATTTTTAGACAGCAAGGTTTTTCTGTTGTATTAACAATTAAATGTTCGTTTTTATCTTAATGTAATTATTCATTGTCATTGCATTACATTTTGTTAGTGAATCTATCAATTTCATTTTGTGTAAGTGAAAGTCTTATTTTACTTTTTAATTCAAATTTTCTTCAGAAATATAATAATATCCAAAATCTGTCTTCTTTTATTTTACAAAACCGCGTTCCAAATAATTCAAATTAATATTTTATCTGTTCAGGAATATTTTCACTTGTTACAGACACTTTCTCAAAATGATTCGTTCATGGAGATTAGTATTTGTGCATAGCTAATATTTTCGATTTTTAGATTAAAAATTTGATACATTTGCTACGTAAAGTAATGCGCATAACCATGTTACTGGTTCATGACAAGCACTAGTTGAATACAAATAAATGATAAAATGCAAATTGAAATATTAAGTTTTGTAAGTCCATCAAAGAAAACTAAAAATATAAAAAGAAAATATTAGGAAACTTGTTTCGCTATATTAACTTACGATCAAACATTTTATCAGAGTAACACATTAGTTTAGCGTAACTTCTTTGGCTGAAATCAGATGAACGAAATTACAACACAGATTGTGTTCCATAAATTCGTCACTCGGCCGAATCATTTACTAAAAATATTTGGCAAACTGTGATTTCTATAGTATTTCTCTAAACGGGGTTTCTGCGACTCTGCAACATTTCCACACGATGGCTAACATCACGAAAATGGTTCAGATCATATTAATTTTAATGTGCTGCAACAGTAAAAATAATTACAGAATCACATACTAAATCATATTTTGTCATCGCACAAAAAAATACTTTTTTTGTATATAATTTTCTGTGCATTCTTAACACAACATAGATGACATCAATTACATAGCTAAGTACGCTCACATTCATGCATGTATGAAGAACACAATAATTTAAATTGACGTCACAGTTTTATTTATCGTTTATATTATTGATACTGTTTAGTGTAGCGTGTACTGTAATATTATTATTTTTTATTGTATTAATACTATTTGTTTACCTCAAATTAAGCCACATTTTCAACATTTTAAATGTTTTTGCTTGTTGAAAACGTACTGTTTTGAGCCTAGAAGAGCTTAGTTATGTGTAACTAATGCAAAAGAATATTTGTATTTTTCGTCGGTAATTTTATTTATTATTTTGCCAGGCCAGTTGTTCTAGGCAGCACAGAGGTTTTGTGCAGAGCAAAAGGGTTGCTCTTTGTAGTTTTGCCGTCGTCATGGTGACGAGCGGCGTGTAAACAGTTTAAAATTGCAAAAGCGCACACAATTCGTGCAATTTAAATTCTGAATTTGAAGTAACAATTAACTTTTGGTAGCGTCGCATGAAGACGACGATTTGAAAGGGCTTCTTCCATGGATCGTTAGGGCAGATGCGGGCGTGAAAGTTTCACGTCTCGCCTAGGCTTTTAATTAATAAATATATGGCGAGTTTCGTTGTTTTGTCTGGAGTTGCCGAGTGGCGAAGACGGGCCATCAAGTGGTGAAACAACAGAAAAGGCTCTCCAGGCTCGGGCATCCGCGGAATTTGTCATATTAAATAGCCACCTCCCGCGAATCCACTGTGATGCTGGACTGTAAGTGCACAGGCTCGTTAGCCTCAGGGAAAAGTTGCAGTTTTGGTTCCTAAGTGCATGTGGCGTGCACATGGTCACAGTGAACAACGAAGCAAGCAGAGGACTGCGAGAACGAAGTCGCCGAGACAGCTAAGTTGCTCGTCAGATATTTCACCATCAAATTTCGATTTTTACGACGCCATCTTGTAAACATAACATTAGAAATTGAGATATTTTATTTGTACAACTCAGGGCTAATTTTTAAAATTATAACTCTATTGATTTTACCCACGGTAAACCTGAGAATTAGTAGAAAAGAGTTAGTGCTCAGATAAATTGAAATAGTTTATTTGGACTCAAAAAGTTAATCTAAGACTCAAATTTAAACACTGATTGTTATAATTTTCTTCAGAAACTTGGCATGATGAACGAACATAATTCTACAAAGTAAACAACTGGCTGGCTTTGATGTTAATCTTGCAGTAATGTTTATTTGATTGAATTTAATATTTTAACTGTGGCAAGACGGAATATTTCAGGAATTTATGATTTATTATCTGCTATCAGTTTTTCATTAACCTATGCCAGAAATAAATTTGTATTTGAAATTAAGCACCTTGGTTGATCTTCTACTATTTTTCTATAGTGTTTATTTCCAAGTGTTTTGTTTGTATTACTTTCAGCCAGAGCAGTTGTGTTGCTAAATGGTAACTTTTATATGTTCATCTGGAGCTGAAATATTGTAGTGGGTGAGTCTGAAATTAAATGAGTCCAGGTCAGCATTGCTCCTGTGCTTAGTCTTTCGTGACAAGTGTAGTTCTTCTAGTGGCACCCATTACTAAATGTTATTCTATATTATTTCTCATCCGACAGTGTAGCTTTACCATTGAGCTAGCAGATAGTATCGCTACACCAGTTGAAGGTGTAAGGCTAGGCTAGGTAGCCACTACACATTGCACGTTAGTATTATTTGAAATAGTGCTGTTTTACGTCGTCGTTTTTTTTATACTGATCAAAAGCCCGTCACACACTATACAAAATTCAGTATAGACTTCCGTACCAAATTTTGAGCAAGTAACACTGCGACAGTGTGTACCGCAACTACGCTAGTTTGAGACAGAATTCTGTACCTAATTTCACAGATAGAGCCCATCCTGTTTTTCATCGTAGTGTATGTTCACGCGCATGCGCAGTGCACAGTCTCAGCTACGGCGCATGTGAAGTACGCAAGCAGGCTTGCCAATGGGTTTGTATAGAAATAAAATTCTGGTTTCCTACTAAACACACGACTGCCGGAGTTATCAAAACCTAAATAACACTATATAATTTAACTTATTTGGGAGTCCTATGCGTGTCTTGCTTGTGAAACAGTTTTCGGGAATTATACTTTAAAATTCCGTACAGCGCTTCGTAAGCCGAAATGAAAGCGAATGCATTACGTTGCAGGAACCTATTTGGACCTCGAGCAAGAAAAAACTTTAATTGCCTATGAAAATTCAACGGACGTTTCATCTTCTTGCTTCCCATCAGAACGCCTGGCTTTATGTCAAAGACTGAAATAAAAAAACGGAAAAAATGACTGGCAGAAGCACTGGCCGTCCTCTCGGTAGCTTAACATCCCGTGACGTCACTACCAGCTACCAGGAGACTAGGATGCTGAGCTGGATTAGGAATCCTAGCCTCCAAGAAATTTAACACAGACGTAAGAAATATTCAACACGTCACTCATGCATCGAAGTTAGTTAGGGCCGTTACCTAAGTCGGCATTCGGAAGCTCTGTCAACAGCCGTTTGTCTGGCAGCTTGTCCACCTTCCCCATTCTATAAACATATTCTGATGGCTTCAAGCTGAAAGTGCTCCCACTTTCGTTTCGAGTGAAAATATTGCAACATAGCACCATTTTCATATATTGGATAACAATCAGAGTGAGTATAGGAACGTACCCTACAATTTTAGATTGTCTTTGCTGTGTGACCATCAACCAAGTAAACTGTAAGTGTGGATTAAAGAAACAAATGTTATTTGTAGAAGTTACTGTTTATTTAGCTGGTAAAGTGTGTGAAGCAATATGTATGCTGATAGAAATTTAACTTCAACAAATTAGCTCTCAAATTAACAGGATGTTAAGGTGTACAAATTAATGCTAGAGTAATTATCGTAAGAAAATTACAAAAATATTAAGACAAAAAAATTTCATTCGAAAATGTATACAGAAAACACTTCCGTAAACTTGTGCTTGCCGTCATTTTTGCGTAATGCTGGTGTTGATTCTGCACAAAATTTTCTCTGTTTTTTTTTTTTTAACAAATGTACTAAAATTATAAATATGTACACAATAAGGGATTTAACAGTTTTGGTTCGCAAA